>ML976674.1:894623-921870 GCA_010015655.1 Bimuria novae-zelandiae CBS 107.79 | reverse complement strand
TACTTGCGGTGCAGCTTGAACTTCCTCTCCCAGCCGGCGAATGTACCCGTCACGTATACACGCTCGCCAGGCCCCTCCCATTCTATTAACGTAGGCACCGTCACCTGGCCCTGCGGGCCCTTGAACTCGTCGGCCAGGTCATCGTCGTCGGCGGTGCGGTCGCTCAGCATGGACGAGCGCCGCGGGAGGGCGCCCTCGATCTCGTCATGGTTGATCGGGCTCGTGAGGTCGGCGGGCGAGATGATGGGCGAGCCAGGCCCTACGGGCTCCTCCTCGATGGGCAGCGGCAGGCGCGGTGGGCGGCTGTAGTGGGACGAGGGCACGGTGGGAAAGGAAGCGTCGGCGGGCTCGATCGAGCGCGCCTCGGGGATGGCTGTCCTGGCGTCTTCGCGCGGTGCGGCGGGCATAGGCAGCGGTTTGGTTATCGGCGACGGCACCGGCTTCTCGGCGGGCTTCTCGTCGGCGGGCGCGGGCTGCTGCTGCTGCTGCTGCTGCTTTGTCTTGGGTGGGGTCGCGTCGCGCACCGGGACCTGCGTCTGCCGGTGCGGGCGGCTCTGCTCGTTGCCCATCTTCTCCTGCGACGTCGACTTAAAGAAGTTGTCCTGGGCGGCCCGTAGCGTCTCTGCGACCTGGCCGGTGGTGGAGAAGGTCTGCGAGCGTCCTCGTGAACGGGACCGTGCGGTCAGCGACGCTCCCGAGGCGCTTTCCAGCGAAGCCAGCGGCTCAGCGGCCTTCCTGACGGTGCTGAGCGCCTGGATCGACTCTCTGCGCCGCGGGTTGTGCTGCTGCAACTGGTCATGGTGTGCATGTGATGAGGTCACGTTCGCAACGGGGCTTTGGGGGTTCGAACCAGCCCGCGAAGACGGCTGCGACGACGACGGTTGGTTGCCCATCTTGCAAAGGCGCGGACGCGGGTACGCTGACTTCCATCCAGAAGCAATATGAGAGCACGCACGTCAAACACGCCCCAATGCAGCTTGCAGACGACTGCCGGTCCCGATCTGCATGACGCACAGGCCACAGAGCTCTATCGCGGGGTCTCATACAGTAGCCTCCATGGCGTTGAGCTAAGAGGTGTCTCCAGTGCTTCACGCACAACACGTGCATTCACGCCCATTTCCCATTTCGACATCGAGGAAGGCACTTTACAGGTGTGATGGGTTGTTCTTTCCTTCGCTGAGTTGATGCATCTGTGGTTGGAAGCGGCACCATGAGCGCCTAGGATTCACTCGCTTCATCCCTGTATTCACCTCAACACCTCTCTCGTCCAGCACACCCACCATGGCCGACGTCTGGCGTATCATCTTTACGATTCTTTTTTATCTCTGGTGGCCCACGAGCAAGCTTCTCTCCGCCATCGCCTTTGCACTCTCGCCCTTCTGGGCCCTCGCACAATTCGTCTTCCTTCCCGTCGCCTACCTGGCCGAGGGCATCTACGCTATCCTCTCTTTCCCGTTTAGATTGCATATTCTAGAGCGCATTGAAGTACGTACATTTGATTCGTTCCGTGCGTCACGGTTCAATTGAACACTCTTCACGATATGTTCCACCTGTCTTTGAATCTGTGGAACTATATACCATTCTTATCCACAACACCTACCATACAAGAGTGAATTTCTAGCAACGCCAAAAAAGGGTATCAGGCTAAAAGCACACAACAGACCATCTACATATGGGTCGGGGTCGCCGGCCTGATCGGATGCATCGCCGGCGCTGGTCTCTTCCTTCTTTTCACATTCATCACCTCCGTCTTCAAGATCGATGGTGCAGCCGAGGCCCGATCGAAGGCGAAAGGGAGGACGATGAAGGAGTTCAGGGCGGCGAGGCGAGGGAAGAAGGAGCCGCACACGCAAAGCCCATCTGGTCCGCGCATCGACAGGGTGGCCGCGCTCCGGAGGCGAGGGTTGACGGCGCAGCCCATCCTAGAGGAGGAATCTGAGTTCTAAGATGGCTTAGAGACTGTAGCGAACTCAGCTTGTTGTTGCCGAATGAAAGGACCATCCCTCTCATCTGCTCTCCCGGGTTCGTCAGGTGACGTATACTTGGCTTTGCCCCACCACTGTGGCGGCCCCGTAGACGCGCTGCTCACAGAATAAGGCGGTTGCGATGGCGTACTCGACGCCCTACCGTCGAGTTCGGTTGCCCCCAGGGTGAGCCAGTGGACCACGCAAACGGACCAAGTGACTGTCCATTATAAGTATACCTCCCCGAGTAAGCTCGTTGCATAAGTCCATGCTTACCGTCGAATGTGCAGAGCATCAAACATACCCAACCGAACTCATGTCCATGAAGTGGAATGAGCGCACTCAGATTTCCCGCCGTCGGCAGCATAACCAGCATAGACCCCACGAGAGTCTTCCATAGCAATCGCTTCATGGCCTTGAAAGAGTCATGGTTTATAATCCCCATGTCCAAGCTATCTGTCCTCCCGTGTGGGCTCCTCAGTATCTTCCGCATGCCCTTGCCAAACAGCGTGGTCGACGCTAGCTCCATCGATTCTTGAAAGCGACGTAACGGTCGCAGGAGGTAGATGAATATGCCGGTCAAAAGCGTATTGATGATCACATCGAATGAAATCAATGGTATGGTGACGCCGAACGGGAGGCCTATGCGACAGCGGACCATCAGCTTCCGAGAGATTGGCAATGGGCCATGTAAAGCCGCATATGGCAATTCCACCGAAGCCGACGGTGATGGTGAGCATACCGCGTAGCCAGATCCAGTCGCGAGATCGTTTCATGTACGGTGCTCTCAAAACGTGGGCGCGCTCTACGAAGAAGATGTAAGTTACCTACTTTCTTCTCAGTACGCTTCCCAGTGGAGCAAGCCACATGCAGGCAATTCCACAACAGAAATCGGGAGACCACTTATACTCACATGGCAACCTTACACCCCACGTAGAAAGTTAGGCAAATGATGACCACTGTGTGGCAGACTGATTTTGTTGCCAAGCCCAGGTCACTCTCGACGATAGCTGCAGACGACACGAAGAACATGGCGAGGCAACCGAGGACGATGAACAACACACTGGTCAATGTGAGGTTTTTGAAGTGCTGGTTTTCCATTTGTTTGACGCGATATCCTATCTCAAGTCAGGCTATGCTTGATGGTCTGCTGGTAGGTACGTGGTCGCTCTCACCTAGCATGCCCGTTAGAAGTGACATGGACACTATCGAAATAGCGAGATACATAGTCCGCGTCGTGGGAGTCTCGCCAGGGAGCACGTGCCCATCCAATCCATCGACCATATGGATAGTAGTATTGCGGCCTGTTATCGCGCTTGCATACACGGCTGGTCTTGGGAGCGGACCTCCAGCGGCAACGGATGCAAACAGAGACAAGGAGCCCGCTACCGCACCCAACTCAAGTCGAATAGAAGCCTTTAGTATCATTAGAACGTGTATGGTCGTCAACAACTCTGCTGAAGGAACATGTCAAGTGCCGAGTTGGTATGGTGATAGGATATTAGCTCGCAATGTCACAAAGCTGCTATCAAGATTTAAAGCCCCCGTAACCTGTGACGCGAAAAGGACTGCACATCATATTCCCTTTCATAATCAAACCGATCCGAGTTCAGGGTCACTGGCTGGCCATTCAGCGAGCGGTTGGGAGCGCCCTCTCTTCACAATGGCGACAAGCTGAAACAGGAACAGATAGGTTCCGCCGGTTTCGGAACTGGTAATGTGTTCAGCGGCAGAATGAAAAGAAAATTGCGTGTAATAATAGGGGAACTGCGAATTATCGAAAGCCCACCGAGGCTATGGTTCGAAGATCTGCGTTCGACTGGATTCAGGCCTGGGACTAGACTTGGACTGAATGTTTGCTTGCTGGGTTTGAGCGACCACTGCGAGCGTCACTGACACAAAGCCAGTAATATGATCACGAGACGCATTCCTCACTTTCATGAAGCTTTCTCAGTCTGTGTGGATGATTTCAATCTCGTCTTGTGAGAAGATTTGAAGCCTGTAGGTGATTACTATCAAATTCGGCATCTTCGGTATCTTCGGTATCTTCGGTACTCATGCATGGGTGCTATATCGTGTTTGTACGCGTGTATAAGGCCCCATGCTGCACTGAACTTGGGTAAGCGAGTAGTGCGGTATTTGATTGTTGAGGAACGGGGTTCTACCGTGGACGGGTATTCGCTGGTTGCGGACTTGTAATGACGGTCGCAAGCTTAACCAAATTGATAAATGACTGAGATCTTGTGTGTCGCGGCAGCCGTCGTTCGCGTCGTATAGAACAGCAGCGGCCCTCGTTTAAATCGTACAGAAGCGCTAGGATGAGAAAGTGAGTACAGTCAGCCTGTGCATTACCCTGTCCTGGGGTAAAAACATTCAGTCACGGTCTGAAGATGGGCTCTAGGATGAGCTATGCATCCGCGGTTTGGACATGGGTCTCCGGCGACCAAAAGATAAGGTATGACAGCTGCAGCACACAGCTGGCCACCGATGCACGCTGCAGGCCGGTGACGACCAGGATCAGACAGAAGATACACTGAAGCCAGCACCGCAGTGCTTGTGCTGTCTTTCTTGATTCTGTCATGTTTACCGTTTGCCCGTCGGGCCTTACAACACGGCGCCAATGATACGCCAACGGTACTCGTGCTGCTCTGGTACCGCTTGTGATTCGCGTGCACTCGGACACGTTTTTCGGTGCGCGGCTGGTGAGAAATGGCGCACTTGAATGACGCTAGTTTGCAAGCGTTCATGTCTCGCTCCAAGGCGAACGTCTCGGCAGCGACATGGTGGTCTTGAGCAGGTGGAATGAGGACAAAGCGAAATGCAGGTCATCGTCATTGGGGCAATGGACACGGCACAGCCCTCCCAGCTCGCACGAGCTCCCCAAGGCGGGCGTGCTTGCGAGAGCCGCGTAGCTTTAGTGAGAGACGATGACGACGCACAAGCCGAACAATAGTTGGTTGGTCGTCCGGCGCAGTGTCAGAAATACACGACTGGATGGGGGGCGATGGAGGGGCTGGACGGGTCGTTGGGGCGGGTCGCCAGGGTTCAGCTACGGCAACGCGGACAAGGCTTGGTTGGACACACGACGCTTCTTTGGGGCGTAGCGCCTAATTTCCGGGGAGCGCAAGTGCCTTTTGTGTGTCCGGTGCACAGCCAACCCACGTTCTTTCAACCTGTCCGTCGCTCATTTTTTCCTCGTCTTCCTCGTGCCCAGCAGCCCGCCGAAGCACCGCCGTTTTAATACATTTTGCTGTCTGCGTGAAAGACGCAAGCCATTCCTACCGAGACGCCTGCGCGACATCCCTCACCAGAACCGCCGCTTCTCCTAGCAAAAAGGAGGCCGCAGCAACGATGCGGAGAGGCGTCGCCATATTCCTGGTCACGACCATTGTGGTGCTCAGCTTTGCGGTGCACCATGTCTGGACCCTGCTGGAACTGCTCGTCATTGACGGCAAGGAGGATGCGATACTGCGCGCGGAGCTCCCGGCGCCAGACTCGGCCGCCATCAGCGAACGACCGCAATTGATCCCCAAGATTATCCACCAGACGTATATCAACGAGAGCATTCCGGCACACTGGGTCGGGCCCCAGCAGAGCTGCATCGAGAAGCACCCGGACTACGAGTACAAGGTATGTACCGTCGCTATTTGAGCCGGGAAGCACCATGCTAACGAGAAACAGCTCTGGACGGACAGGAAGTCGCGGGAATTTATCGCCGCCGAGTATGTCGAGTGGGCCGTTTTACCTGTGCAATGGCTGACAGCGGCAGGTACCCGTGGTTCCTGGAGACTTTTGACGGCTACCCGTACCCGATCCAGCGTGCCGACGCGATAAGATACTTTGTATTGCACCATTTTGGCGGCATCTACATTGATTTGGACGATGTACGTAGGAATTCTTGAGGACCAGTCAGTCCGCGTCTCTAACAAGACCCCAGGGATGCAATCGCAGCCTCGACCCGCTCCTCGCCTACCCCGCGTGGGTGCGCAAGACGAACCCCACCGGCATCTCCAACGACGCAATGGGCTCCGTGCCGCGCCACAAATTCTTCCTCAACGCCATCGACCGTCTGCCCGACTACAACCGCCGCTGGCCGCTCCCGTACATTACCGTCATGGCCTCGACCGGCCCTCTATACCTGAGCGTCATCTGGCGCCACTACAACAAGCTCCGCCCCCAAGAAGAAGACCGCGTGCGCATCCTCTTCCCCGCGGAGTACAACGGCAATACCTGGAGCTTCTTCACCCACCACCTCGGCAACAGCTGGCACAACAACGACGTTAAGCTCATCTTCTGGATGGCTTCGCACTGGATTATCCTCACCGTGATCGGCTTCACCGTAGGCCTCGCCGTGCTCTGGTGCATCTATTCGACCTTTGTTGTGGCCCGCCAAACCAACGGGTCCAAGTGCAAGTACACGAGGTTACCCTTCTACCGCCGGATAAGCACCAAAGACATCGAACTGGATGACCGACACGAAGTATAACCTAGTACTGGATCTTCTCTTTACCTTGTTTAATGAACCCAGATTTTGTAATATTACTATCTGCATTTTCCGGCGCTGCTGTTATTCATTCGTTAGCATTTCCCTCCTCTTTTGAGGAAATTTTCCTTTTCGATTCGGCTTTTGTATAACTTTTGAGGCGAAATGGTTTTGGGACCTGCTTCGGCGTAGTTCTTGGTACCATGTTGGAACCCCGTGGGATCATGGGCACATAGAGAGCAATGGTGGCGATTGGAGTGGGCAGGGGCAGGGGCAGGCCGGGAGAGAGGGAAAGAAGTGCTGAGAAGCAGGAGTGAGGAGCATCAGGGATTGTCTGATCTGACAGGGGACTGTCAGACGCCACGAGGCGAGTCGCCCGTGCGCATAGCATATAGTATAGCTACGTCCGTTGACGAATTTATCCAGGCTTCGAGCCTGCCAACCACCTTTTCTGTGCTTGCCTCGATGCCTGAGCTATGTGGTTCGCCAAAGTAACCATACCACGCAAAACCAAACGACGACATAGCCTCCCTGCGCTAGCCCGTTGTCAACGTCGAAATACTCGGCCGACCTCTGAAACAACGGTGAATATTTGTAAGAATAGCGCCTCGTGCGAACTGATTGATCGACCCTAGGGGTCATCTCAGATCAACTAACTTGACTTTGTGATCCCTGTCCCCGCTCTTTTCCACCCGGGACTTCCGGTGCGGGTGTCAGGAACAGGAAAGAGGGGAGGGACAGTGTCTCAGTTTCGGTGGATGGCTTTATGGAATGGTAGGGTTGATTAATATATAGATGCTGATGCTGTGCTATTCTTGTCGTGTATGGCGAGGATGTGTATGATGGCTGTGGCGCATGGACTCGGAAACAAGAGTGGTGAGTTGAAATTTGGGTATCATATTCTCAACGCCCTCGCACCGGGGCAAGACAAGTCTTCTGCGATGGCATGGGCGGGTTGAACCGGGTTGAAGGAACGAAGGTCTCAATCTCTCCACCCAACGTAGACCTCGTCCGTCCTGAACCGCTGCGTACACGTGCTCTCCTCCAACGGCGTCGTCACGCCCGTCTGGAACTCGAGCAGTCCCGCATGCGCAATCATAATGCCGTTGTCGATGCAGAACCGCTCGTCGGTCGCAAACACACTGCCGCCCCTGTCCCTCGCCATGATGCCCATCATCTGCTGTAACCGCTCGTTGGACCCCACGCCGCCGACCACCAGCACCTGTTTACTCCCCACGTGCGCCATCGCGCGCTCCGTAATCTCAACTAGCATCGCGAATATCGTTTCCTGCAGCGAGAAGCACAGATCCGCTCTAGTAACCAACTCCCCGTCCTCCGTCTTCAACCTCTTGTCCTCGGGAAGGGACTCATCGAGCCCCTTGGCAAGGACATCTGCCGCGGCGAGGATGCCCGAAAACGACGCATCCATGCCTTTCACCGCGTACGGGAGGTCCACAAAATGTGTCCCTTTCTTCGCCAGCTGCTCGACGTTGTACCCGGGGAACGGATCGTTGGGGATGAGCAGCGTGCGCGCAAACCTATCGATGCAATTCCCAATCGCGATATCCAGGGTCTCGCCAAAGATGCGGTACCGGTTCGCCGAGTACGCGATGACCTGCGTGTTCCCGCCCGACACGTAGAGCACGACGGGGTTCTCTGCGCCCGTGATACTCCGGCCCATTTCAATATGCCCCACGCAGTGGTTCACGCCGACGAGCGGCTTGTCCCAGAGCAATGCGCATGTGCGCGCGGCGAGCACGACGGATTGGAGCGGCGCGCCCATGCCGGGACCTTTAGTGTAGCATATGCAGGAGATGTCGGCGAGGGTGATGTGTGCTTGGTGGATGGCTTGCTTGATGAGGCGGACGACCCAGGCGCGGTGGTGCAGCGCGGTTTCTTTGGGGAGGAAACCTTCGCCCGGGGGTGCGTTGTAGGTGTGGCGGAGGTTGGCGAGGATGACGGGTGGTTTGGAGGGCGAGTGAGATATTATTCCTATGCCGATTTTGTTGGCGGAGCCCTCGAGGCCGAGGGCGATCATTGTGGGAGGATTGTGGGAGGAGAATGAAGAGGTGGCGGGGTAAGTGTTCTCAGAAGACGGTGATCAGAGGAGATGTGTGGTAGGCGAGGCGAAACTGTGGCTGATTATGTTGTATTTGCTGTCTTTTGTGGTTGTGATGGTTGTGGTGTTTAGAGGGGTTCGGTGTTTGGTGGACGAGGGGTTATCGATAAACTTTTTGGAAGCTGTAGGGCTGATGACGCATGAGAGGAACGGCACGAGGAACAAGGGACACCTGCATAATAGTCGAGTTTTGACCACGATTACAGTCGTGCATAATGATACGGTCTCAAGCTGTAGACTTCCAACCCTGGAGAACTATTTAGGGTTGATATCGTCGTACTGCCTATGTTTCTTGTGGTGCTCTGGATGCTCTTTGCGAATTCACTTCAAATTATCGGACACGCACAGCTCGGTATACGTATTAGAGTGACCGTTATCGATTTTCTAGTGCCGTGATAAAATTTGATCTTATTTCATTCCTCGATGCTCTCTGTCTGACTGTCGTGGGTCGCTACAGGTCGGGACCCACATCCCTGCCACCTCGGTCTCGGTTGGCCGACTGACCGCCGCATCAATATTCATTCGTCACGTTCACCCTCGCACACCACAACCGCTTCTCATTCTCCCAGCCATGGATTCCTTCAACGAGGCCAGCCAGGTCTTTTTAGAATGGCTGAAGCGATCTGGCGCAGAAATCAGCCCCAAAATTGAGCTGAAAGACTTGCGTAACACCCAAGCTGGGCGTGGCGTCGGTGAGTTCGCATCCTGCTAACGCATAGTCCCCGGCCACCCTCCATTTACACTCACCCATTGGCACACTCCATACTTTTGGCAACACATTTTAAGAAAACTACCGCTAACATTCTACAGTCTCCACACAAGATATCGGCGAAGATGAGCTTCTCTTCTCCGTCCCACGCTCCGCCATCCTCTCCGTCGAGAATTCGATCCTCTCAAACGAGATCCCTAAAGCCACCTTAGTCCACCTGGGTCCGTGGCTCTCCCTCATTCTCGTCATGATCTACGAATACATCCACAAAGACGCCTCCAACTGGGCAACATACTTCGCCGTCTTGCCCTCCGAATTTAACACCTTGATGTTCTGGTCGGAAGATGAGCTTGCCGAGCTCCAAGCCAGCGCCGTGGTACACAAGATCGGGCGCCAGAGTGCCGACGAGAGTTTCAAAAATGAGCTTATACCAGTGATCAAGGAATTCGCCTCGGTCATCTTTGCAGGGGACCCGCAAGCTAAAGAGAAAGCCGCTGAAATGGAAAGCGAGCAGGGCATGTTGCTAATGCACAAAATGGGCAGTCTTATCATGGCCTATGCGTTCGACGTTGAGCCTGCGCAGAGTCAGAAAGAGCTCGATGAAGAGGGATATGCCAGCGAGGACGAGGATGAAGCGCTGCCGAAAGGCATGGTGCCCATGGCGGACATGCTGAACGCAGATGCGGACCGGAACAACGCGCGACTGTTCTACGAGGAAGCGACTCTGATCATGAAAACCCTCAAGCCTATCAAGGCTGGAGAGGAGATTTTCAACGACTACGGTCCGCTACCGAGATCTGATTTGCTCCGCCGGTACGGTTACATCACGGATAATTACGCCCAATATGATGTCGTGGAAATACCCTTCGATTTGGTAGCGCAGACCGCTACTGCAGCCAACGTCTATTCCGAAGCCCGTTGTGCGTACCTAGATGAGCACGATCTCATCGAGATCGGCTACGATATCTGCGCGAGCGATCCTTTTACTGTCCAAGAGAGCTTGTCTCCCGAGCTCATAGTCGTCGTTGAAACCTTGCTGCTAGATGACGACGAGTTCGAGCGTCTGAAGCGTAAAGGAAAACTACCGAAGCCTGAGAAGATTACTGCGAAAAGTGCAGAATTCATGCACAGGCTAGTGCAGGTCAGATTGCAGCAGTACCCCACTACATTGAACCAGGACGTCGGCACGGCAACTCCGCTTACGGGCGAGGCTACATCGAAAGAGTGCCGATATGCCATTGCAAAGCAGGTCCGCATCGGTGAGAAGAAGATCCTGAAGCAGACAGAGGAGGCGTTGGAGCAATTGGGAAGAGACCTTGTGAGTGCGAACGGTTCTGCAAAGAGGCAAGCAGAAGAAGAGGAGGCAGGACCAGGCAAGAAGAAGCGCGCCAGATGAACGATTAAGTGACCACGATTATGCATCGCATGGCGCTGCAGACCATGGGCACGTGGTAAGTTTTGTTTGTATTGTATCATTCCAGCCTTCCTTGTCTTATGCGTCCTCCTACTATACATGACAAAATATCACACAGCTGCTAACCTGCCCTTCAGTATTCGCCACCCCGCCCGCCTGCTAACGGTGTAATGTACATAGAGTGCTGGTAGGTTAAAACAGCGCTTGGGCAGAGTCCCTCTGGAACAACGTCGCATCATCTCGCTCGGCCGCATTCAACGCAAATGGGTATATCTTTATCTCTCGAAAATAACTCGTCTCTTCATGAAAAAGCGCGGATAAGAAGGTTGAAAAAATATCGGTGGCGAACGTTATTGTCCGCGGTTGGTGGGCGGGAGCAAATGACCGGATGCGGATCTCTGGTGGCTTTCGATCGCTCTCCGGTTTTGTGCCGCGGCCGCGGCAGCAGCAGCCTGGTGTTGAGCGTGCTGCTTTTCGCCTTGGCGCTCGATCATAATCCTGTACCGGATGTGCAGGTTGTCGGTCCAATCCACCGGGTAAATCTGCTCGTCTTCGCTACTGTCGCCAGCGTACTTCCATCGATCGGCTACTCGCTCGTCAATTGGCTCGTCGTCAAGTCTCGGACGCTTCACGCCACGGCGATCTATCATCACGCGACCCCCACGACCTGTTCGCCGGCGGTACCGCGACTGGTCTTTGTACGGCTGGTCAGCTGGAGGTGAACCAAACCGTATCCGAGTGCTTCGGCGTGGCTCGGGTTGTTTAGCACGTTCGATCATCATAGCATCGCCCGCTTCCTCGGACGACACAGATGCTGGCGGTGTCGGCAATTGCGACTCTGTGAAGACGCGGCGGAAGTCTGATTTCGCCGCCGGTTGCTCCATGGGTGGTGTGATAGGACGCCAGGTGGCATCGACCCACCCGACATTCCACTTTTGATGCTTCATCAAATTCTCCTCGATGAAACCATCGATGGCCTCTGACTTCTTGGCAAGCTGGTCATCAAGATACACGAGGTCGGAATCGACAAGACGGCCATCGGGACGAGTGACCTGAGGCTTGGGACCCATGCCAGGGATGCCTCTTTGAAGAGCTGAAGTATCGACTCTCGGCTTCGGCTTCGGAGCAGGCTGCGACCATGTTAGCAATGCGATATGGCGAGCTGTGAGTGGACTACGAACCTTTTGGTTGATGAGGAGCTCTTCGTCATCGCCCTTGATGCTGAGTCTCCTCTTGGTCTCCGTAATCTCACGCCGTTGCTGAAAGATGGTCTTGTCAAGAGCTAGCTGTTCGCGAATCATGACTTCACGACGCTTGACCTGGGCCATGATAAAGCGAGCCTCTTCCAGCTCCTTCCTCAGCTTCTTCAGCTTCTCGGTCACTTGGGCGTCGCGACCACGGGTCTTCCTCTGCATGCGCACTTCGCGACGGCGGAAGCACACATACGGATCAGCATCATCGGTGTCAAGATTCCTTTCGAATTTGAGCGTGGGCATGAGCGGCTTGTTGAGGTTCCGCTCGCGCTCAGCCTTCCAGTGCACGTAGATGTCTTTTGCAAATCTTCGCGCAGACTCAGGAATGGTCTCGTCGAACGCAGACTCAAGTTCCTCGTACGCGAGCACTGGAGCAGTATCTACCTCAGCATACGGCTGCTTCTCCTGGGTTGTCTGCTCGAAGAAGTTGATGACATATTCGAACTCGTCCTCAGAGCAGTGCGGAGCCTTGCCCCTTTTCTGGTTGTACGCTTTGAGCCAGGCGGCATCTTCGCTGGTCATGCAGTACGGACATCCTACCGTGTCTTCCACAGTAGACGAGAAGCGAATGTAGGTCGACGGCTGCGTGAACCGTCTTGGGTAGAGATCCTCATATTGCAGCTTACTCGCAACAGCTTCAGGCGTAGGGATATACAGTTGAGCGATCTTGCCACCACCTTGAGATGCTGCCTGAGCGGCAGAGATGACGGCCTGCAGATGGTGCTCCTATATGCACCGTTAATAACATTTTCAAAAAACATAAGACGGCGACAGGGCGTCACCGCGATGACATCGCAATCACGGCTGATATCAGGGTGGTGACGAAAAGGGCTTAGCGCAAACTCACAATTTCCTCTCCTTTTTCCACGCCCGTCTCGACCTTGGGAATGTGCCGCGTCGCGTCATCATCGCCGAGCGGCTCGAGGTCCTTCTCATGTATAATCTGTAGGTTTTGCTTCGTAGAGAGCTTGCGCTGGCGAAAGCGCTGGCCTGTAGTCCGCTGCGTCATGATGCTGTGTCGTAAGTGCTGCGCTGCAAGAGATTTGCGCGCACGTGACGTAGGCTAGCTAGCTGGGTCTGGGTGTTGGGGGCGCTGGTTGCAGGCAGCGCGGTTTTTGGGGTGGCGAGCGGGCGGGCAGGCAACGCCGCCGGGTGGGCAGCGAAACCGTGTGCGCGTGTTTGCGATCAATGGCGCACCCGAATAATGCCAATATGGGGGTCAAAAGTATCGCATGCGCGGCTGCAACCGGAATATCGAGCTAGGGGGGATATTCTGATGGTGTTAGGGCGGGAATCTGATGAAAGGTGGTTGTCGCGGTGCAGAGGGGCGCGGGAGTTTGGTGAGGTGTGAGGAAGGTCGCTTGTCCCCGGCTGAGCAAGGTTCAGTGAGCGCCGCGGCAAGTCGATAGGAGTTCCAGCGCGACCTTTCGCTAAGGCCGTGGTGCGATGCGTTGCCTGCGCGCACGTTGCCTAGAATGCACCACAGATCTGAGCTGCGCAGGCGGTGATATGGCGACGGCTGAGGTGCTGTACCCTTGCATCTGCGTTTTCTGTGTTTGCGCGTTCTGCTGGGAGTCGGTGTGCGACTCACGTCTCATTGGTTGGCTTTTGGGATTTTGCGGCCAATGATGGCTGGGGCGTTTTGTAAATGTGGCGAATCAGCGTCCAACTTCTTTCACAGTGGCTTGAATGCAAAGGCACGACTCCCGTGTTTATTCGCGTCTGAGAAATATATCTCTTATTACCCGCGTAGACCTTGAATCTCTATATCTTTTTACAAAAGTGTCATAACCCGATTTGTCTGGAACTTCAAACCCAACGATTAGCTCAGCGCGATGGTAGGCCCTTTATACGAACACATTTGGTACACTCACTATCCCCAAGCCGTTGATTTCATCGAGCGCATACGAACGAAGAAAATACGACAAAGAATAACTAAGACGTCTTTTGCTTGGATCTTTCCTTCCTATTCTCGCACCTGTACCGCAGTTTCCTCGCTTAGGTATAAACACTATGTCCTAATCTTTAGCTGTCGGTGCATTTGCAACAAATCGTTACATTCAATCACTTGTCCTATTGAATTAAGGTATGCGTTTTGGTACCAAGCCTTCATCACGACAATTCGAAAGCGTACTTATCAGGACTATGTCAGAAGGTCAGATTATTTCTTATTATCTCGTGAGCGTTCGAGGACTCTACTGGTTCCTTGAATTCTTGGGGGACGTATAAGTCTTAATTTCGAGATCCAAGGTCTTCGCTACCCCCCTGGGGCACTGCGATGGATGTACAACAAATCTATACCATAGAGGTCCTTCCACGTCGCCAAACATTGAAGTGGACGGGAAAGCAAACGGCAGTAGGCAGCGGTGTTGTAGACGCAAGGTAAATTTACCTGACAGGCATCTAGATGCAGCTTCGTTGGTGGCCGGCCAGTGCGTTACTATGCGTACGTGGATGGTGAATGTAGACGAGGGCAGAAGTCTTGCGGTTAGCATGGGGATTGCCAGGGTAGCTACACGGCATGTATGATTTCGGTGTACCGTGGGATGTCCTGAGGCATAAACAGAACCATGGCGAGAATAAGATTCCTAGTTTTTGCGTATGTCTACAGTCTAAATATGCGGTGGCGACTGCATGTGGTACCTACCATAAGTAATAAAATCTACAAAAATAAATGGAAGATAGCTGTATAAATCACCCTACGGTATAACTTTTGTAATCCGGGTGCTTCTGCGGCGAGGCTCAGGCGGTCGGCACGGATACGATTTGGGAGGTGTTCCCTGCGATAATTTGTCTTTCTCGTTGTAGTGTCTGGCTCTGGCATCGTTGCCAGTGGGTCAAGTCAGTGTAGTCTTTTTCTTCCATGACTCGATCGGCTGAGTACAAAATATGCTTAAAGCTACCAAATCGGAGACAGTCCATTAAGCAAGAAATAAACTTACAAAAAGGCTAAAGGCGATTGTGAGGCCTGCACGGGAAGGAACCTCAGGGTGATTCAGTATTAATGTTTCAAAAACTGTTGGACATGTTAGACTGGATGCCAGCGAGCGTTTCTGGCCAACGTGCGGCATGAATGAAGACCATTCAGCAGTATTTTCATAGCAACACATGAGTCTCACAATTGTTTGACTGACCGTGATCCAGTACGATCAACTCAAACCGTGATGCTCCCTTTATATCCGATAGAACTTAGTAAGTGTGCGCTGAATTAGTGCTTCACCACAGAACGCGGCATTGAGCGTAAGCCAGCGACTTGGATAATGCCCAACAGAGTGGTACTGTATTGCGAAACTCAAGAACGTTTGCAATCATACATTTGACTGTAGTATTTGTAATCAACATTGTATACGCCTAGTTCGGTATGTTGTGAGCTTCGGTTGTCAGGGTCCTCGGTTCCATGGTTGTGAAGGGTTTGGGTTTTAGCGCATAGCATCCATCCATGCCTATAGAAATACATGATTGCAATGCCGGACTATACCAAAGAGGGTTGTTGGCAATAGCTATCCCCCGCATGGCCAACATCGCCCTGGCACGGGCCACCATTTGAGGGCCAATCGGATGAATTGCTCCGACCCGGCAGAACACCAAGAATTATGCCTCTGTAGGGTAACTTCGCATAGATTTTGCATCTCTAAGGGCTTTAAAATAGGTTTACATAATAGTTAAGCTTGCTTTTATGTCTATTAACCTAATTATTTAATGCCGGTGGAGGTGCTCTGCCTAGCACTTAGCATTAACTTCTAGCCTATATAAAGGCAGCTGGCAAAGCGTATAGCTATAATAAGTACGCGATAGGCGTTAAGAGCTATAAAATAACCTTATATTACTTATAACTTGTACTAGAGGTGTCCGGGATTAGAGCTTCTTATTAGTTATACGTCCAGCTACCGCGCAATTAACACAGCTTTTGCCCTCCGCAAATAGCTTTGTAGATATGTGTGAGCTGCCAAAGTTGCCCTCTCCACTGGCGAGTACGTCGTCAGGTCGCTCACGCTTGTTTGAGTCTTGAGTAGGGCGGCCACCTCGCTCAAAGAGCTGTTTAATAAGCTTATATAGGAACTTCTTGTGGCCGGAGCGTTTGGCGGAGTCGCGAGAGGAGTACGAGGAGAGCCTGTAGCAATTATTAAGCGTTAGATCTAGCAGAAAGTACTAGAGCGGGCGCCAGGTACGCTAGCGGACCTACTAAATAGAGTAGTAGCTTTTTATTTAGTTAAAGTAATTAACCTCGCTCTTATAGTAATTATAGTTGTCTATTATCTAAAGGATACTTAGTAACTTAAGAGGCTCGCTGCTAAAGGCTTTCTTAAAGAGTTTCTTATTATTTAGAGCTATCTTAGAGCGTCGGCGGAGCTTTATAATAACCTAAATTGCTTATAGCGACTATTGTCAGCGGAGCATTAGCATGGTGTTAAGGGCAAAGTACTCACGCTTAGCGATAGTACTAGTAAAAAGAACGACCTGGTTGTCTCTCCAAGCTGCCTAAAGCACCTGCCAACTCTACGAGAGCGCCTAGTAAGTATCTCCCCACTCTAGCTTACGCGTATAGTGTATTTTAAGTTTTATTAGGTTACTATTAAAGCGCTCTTTTAAAAGCTTTACCCGCGTGCGAGTGCTAATAGCTAGCGCCTCTACTTATAATTCTGCCTTTACTATCGCCTTAAAAATCTCTTCTATCGTTATCTTTATCGTGCGGACTGTCCCAGCGCAGCCTACGCTTTTAGATCTAAGGTATTTAAGTATAAGGATAGTGTTAAAGAGATTATCGTCCTATATAATGTAGAGATTTAGCGGAAAGAGGCGCTAGCCGGCAGCGTTTACGGCGAGTATAAGAGTAATAGGAACTAACTTTATAAGAGTAAAAGCTAGCGCGTTAGCAAGTAAGTTAAGTAAGTTAACAGGCCCTCGCCCTCTAGCATAAAATAACTAGTTTAGAATTACTCTATTATTAGCTAAGTACTAGATCTTAAAGCCTTTAGGCGCAGGCTTTATTTTTATTATTATAACCTTGCTTACGTAGCCTATAAATCTCGTAATTACCTTATTAACGTAGAGGTGTACGCTAGACGCCTAGTACTTAAAGCTACGCTTACGGAGTGTCTCTAAGAGATCCTACACTTGGCTAAAGGGAGACTTAAAGCTCTAGTTAACCTCTATATAGTATAAGTAGTAATTAAGCTACTGCTATCTCTCCTTTAACATGTAGCGATTAATCTTATGCCAAGGCGCTATCCTATAAAGCTTTTGCTAGTATTTAATAAGCAAGGGCTCCCGGTGGACGCCTATATAAACAACAACGGCGAAGTACGTATATAGCTTACTTAGAGAGGTAGGTTTCTATTAATAGTGGTTAGGCGTTAAAGGCGCGTTAGCCTAAAGCTTTTTAGCATGCTAATTTATATAGTATACGATCTAATCGACGACGCCTGTATTAAAAAATAAGTTAAATAAAGTAATAGGAGAGTTAAAATCTATATAGTTAGGTAAAAGAGCGCGTCTAAAAGTATATAAATTATTAATTTTAAGCGGTTGCTATAAGAGTGGTAGCTAAGTAGGCAAATTAGGCAAATCTCCTGCCTTTAGGCTGTACTTTATATATTTTACGAAGTCAGCATCGTTACTTAATAGCGCTATATAATTAGGCATAGTTGCATATATAAAAGCTTTTGAAAAAGGCGTGTTTTGGCTGGCAAACAAAAATTGCCTACATGACAACAAACATTTAGTGTTTTGATGTATTTGCATCTAATTGGCTAATAAGATGTGGCCCGTGCCAGGGCGATGTTGGCCATGCGGGGGATAGATTAGCCGGTTCTAACCTCAGGATGTTATGCGTCACGAGCGCCGGGACCTGGGTTGCGTTCGCTAGTGTCTTCCTCTTTAAGAGCCATATTCATCGGTGAGTACGCTGCACGATAATGACAAACCAAATGCCGCAAACCAATTCGCAGGACGTATCATTCGCGACCCCAAAAGACGGCCACTAAAGCTTCGCGAGTCGAGCTGACTTTGGACAAAACGCGCCGCTCCCGTCATCGGATTTGATCTCCGTGCACCGATAAGCGGCTCGGGCCGCGGTGTTTAATAGGCCGGGGGCCAAGAACAGCCTCATCTCTGAATGGCCGGCAGGCAAGGGAGCTGGGTTGCGGATCATTGTGGCTGCTCTACTGCCCTCGCCTAAGTGCCTTTTCTAACGGCGCCTTGTAGAGGACAAGGTTGAAGGTATATCGTGGAGCGCTGTGGACGCGACTGCCACTGTCACTGCACTGCATAACCAATGAGGCGGCACTGCCCCTGATGCGCGCGCTATCTGTGTCTCACCAAGAGCATTGTTTGTGATCAGCCTCGTATCTTGTCATACGATAACAGCAGTACGCAAACTCGAAAGCGAAAGCCGAACACTGGCTATCGGCGGGTAGCAACAGGTGGCGCCTGCGCGAATTGCGGACCGGACGGGACGCCAACTCACTCCTCGTATTGGGGTATGCATGCATCTCCTAATCAACAGCAATTAACAGGACGCGGGGATCCACAGGCCACCGATCACTGACCACCGCGTCGCCTGTCCGTCCCGCCCGCCTTTTCGCTGCGACCCGCCCGTCTGTGACCAAAAACCTCGTCCAACGACCGCTGTTCACAGCACTAATGCCTACGCACGTGTGGTGACCGCCTCCACTGGAGAAGGATTTTGCCAGTGACGGAAATGTCAACAAGGGTCGACCTTAGCTTGGTTCGTTACTCTGAGGTCGAGAAGTGCTACTACTTCTACGACCCGCAACATCCGACTGCAATCCAGTTCGCAATCAATGGCCAGTGGGAGTCCTGGGACGTTGGATGGGTCAAGCAGTAAGTTGTCCAACGACCGCCTTCAAGTAAGTTTTCTTACTATTCACAGCCATGCCCACGATCCGGACATCAAGCAGATCGCAACCGACGCTGAAGCTCACCTGGTTCGCTATTCTTCCACATACCAACAATGGCAAACAACGCCATGGGCACCTATGCCTCCTGTTGCTTCAGACGGAAGTAACACCCCAAGGCGCAGAACCATGACGGAACCGCGCCTCTTTTCGCAAGAAGTTGCCTCGCCGTTGTCCGCTTCTTTTTCCCCGATCTATCTTCCAACTCTTGACTTGCCCATAACGCCTGGTTCACAATCGGGTCCCGTGTTTTCTCCAGCGCTTCACACAAGGGCGATCCCCCGGACTCACGAAGTTCTCCATGGGACCCCATCTGTATCAAGTGAAGAATATTTCCTAGATTTACCGCCACTGCGAAGTCCACCGGCTCCATCTCAGCCTCCTGCATCGCAACCTGCCCTGGCGCTGATATCCCCTACTGCAGCTTCCCCGAACTTTCCTCCAAAACTAAGCTCTATAACCACTGAGTCCCTTGCTACGTCAACCTCCCATGCGGCGAGCAATCCACATCTAATGACACATCGCGTATCAGTTTCTGTACCTCCCTTCACCTCTGCACCAGATTATATACCAACCCCTCCACCAACAACACACATGTCGGCCTCCAAACCCACGGGACGAGGGAGGAAAAGGCCACTCGCAGATTTATATATCGGAGAAGAAGACGAGGCGGGAAGAGAAGTTGCAAGTGCAGTACAGAACTGGGACGCGGGTGACCACTGGGTCCCTTCTCAAGCGGAAACGCCTGGTCATGGCACGCACCGCCCAGATTCGACGACAATCGCCCGAACCCTTCCTTCGGCGGGGGTATATCACAACATCGATCCGCAACTCCCCGGAGTGGAAGCAGAATCCAGCGTCGGCCCAAATGTCGCCACCAACGACGTTCAAACAGCGCCTCAGAGTCTATCGGTCAATGACTATCCGCCTACCAGCAGCGAAGCACCCTACTGTGTAACAGCGCCTGAACCACCTGGGGAGTCGCTCGAGCCTGTAGATCTTCAACCGCGCTATAACCGGGATGTCAAAATTCTACTCTCGCTTGACGGTGACGGTCTCCGCGGTCTCTCGCAAGTGTTCCTAGTGGAAGCACTCGTAGACGCTATCTGTACCAAGATGAATACCAATCTAGAGCCCTGGCAGATCTTCGACTTGATTGGCGGATCGTCTATGGGAGGTATGTTTGCGATCATGCTCAGCCGCTTGAGGCTGCCGGCGCACGCAGCGCGACAAGCATACAATTACATCGCCGGACCAGTCTTCCAGAACAAAAAGGACTTCTTCTCCACTTTTTTTTCGCATGCACCGCCACTTGCGCATGATGGACAAGTCGTGGAGGATGCCATCAAGACAGTCGTACGAGCGGAGCTCTCACACGAGGATGAAATCTTGTACGACAGTCGGGAAGATTCTGCCGATGCGTAAGTAGACATGGTGGGTCCCGGGAGCAGCAGACTAACTCTTCTGACTAGATTCGTGGTATCAACCGAAATCGACATCGGGTCCAACAAAGCTGCGTTACTGCGTTCTTACCAGAGTCGGCGAAAAGCGGGACCACAAGTCAGCGATGGTATGACAGTGGTGCAAGCGATGAAAGCCGCCGTGGTAGCACCTCGATACATGCCGCCTCAGAACGGCGTGAATTGGCGCCCTGTTATCGAGCCCGGCCTAGTAGACCACGGCACCGCAAAGAACAACCCGGTGCTTGAAATGATGTATGAATGTCGCCAGCTCTACAACTACATCAATAACATGATCATCATCGTTTCCATCGGTACAGGCATCGGCCTCGACCAGGAGCGAGAGTCACGCGAAATGGTGAGGAGTGTCAGGGCGAGGAACGCTGAAGCGGAGTACTCGAATGTCAAGTTTCAGAAAAACAACGAGCAGCTGATCGAGATGAAGTGGATGAAGTTTTTCAGGTTCAATGTGCCCAACTTGGACGATGTGCCGCTCGAGGAGTGGTGCCATGAAGACGAGGTCAGGGAAAAGACCTCCGCGTATCTGGCGGATCCAATAGTGGGCACTTCCTTTCACAAATGCGTCGCGGACATCGCCGCGATGTTGACGAGCGCTGCGAAGCCATCTTCTGGCCGGCCCTCGTAATGGTGGAGAATCAAGAGCAGTTGCGGGAGGCGAGTTTCTCGGCAAACGGATACCAGCCATATGTATCACTGGGCACGGCCTTGGCGTGGATTTTGTTAATACCCTGCTGGATAGCGCCATTAATACATCCCATTCGAATGGTGTTCAGATGGGTCGGATGAATACCTACATAACATAAGCTTGGTCCTTACTACCGTGGCGCAATGTAAGCTTTGCATTCCCAGTCTTAAGCCAGGAACCAACCAAGTACGCAAGACGTCCAGCCAACCTCCTAAGTACCAAGCATCGTCTGCGTACTGTCTTGGCGCAAACGCGAGCTCACTATTTACGGGTCACCTACCAAAAGTGCGCTACTCCACCCAAACCCAACCTCTCGACCCACACAACCATTACTTCACCCGAACCCCAGATATACGCGATCCATGACATCACCCT
Organism: Bimuria novae-zelandiae CBS 107.79; assembly: GCA_010015655.1. Lineage (NCBI taxonomy): Eukaryota > Fungi > Ascomycota > Dothideomycetes > Pleosporales > Didymosphaeriaceae > Bimuria > Bimuria novae-zelandiae. The sequence goes on along the minus strand of ML976674.1, from coordinate 900,470 downwards.
CAACCAACAGGTGCAGAAAAACCAATCTAAAGCAGTGCGACCGCGCCGCATCTGCGATGTCCGCCCTATGACGTAGCCGCGATCCCACGGCTTGGCCTTGTGTAGCACAACGCGCGGGCTGCGCACGCGATATACCGCAGCATCGGTCGATGCGAGCGGGACAAGGCGCGCAAAACTACCCCGCAAGAGGGCGCCAGGACGCCTTGTGTGGCTTGGTAGGGGTGGAGGATTGGTGCGCTAATAGTTGGGGGACAGCGAGGTGAGATGTGTGTGGTTGAGGGGGAGGATGTGATGTGGATTTGGAACGACGTTGATGTCAGGTGTGCAGAGGAGGGGTTAGGGCACAGGTGAGATAGAGATGGAGTGAGTATTTATTGCGGCGTGGGCGCGGTGTACGTGTAGCACACTGTATCTATGCTCTTTGTCTTTTACCCTCGACGAGACTTGTGATGCGCGGTTGAAGAAGCTCGTTGCTTTCTCCACCCTCACTAATCCCTCAGCCTCATATACACGCTTCTTCACAGATAATCCTCGTACAAGAGAAACTCTGCAAAGACTTGGTCGGGTATAGAGATAGTGCCGACACCATGGAGTCCGTCCACCACGACCCCAACACCAGCGGCGCCGGCAAAACCCCCTCCAAAACAAACCGCATCACCGCGTCCTCTTCCAAAACCGAGCTCACCGACACCGACGCGTGGGACAAGCTCGGCTACTCGTTCCCCACCTGGCGCAAATGGCAGATCCTAGGCGTCGTCTTCCTCATCCAAATCAGCATGAACATGAACGCGTCCCTCTACGCCAACGGCGTCTCGCGCATCGCTTCAGAGCACGGCGTGAGCAAGCAAGTCGCGCGCATCCCGCAGATGGCGTTCCTCGTAGCCTACGGTTTCGGATGCGAACTGTGGGCGCCATGGAGCGAGGAGTACGGGCGGTGGCCGATCCAGCAGCTCTCCCTCTTTCTGGTGAACGTGTGGCAGATCCCGTGTGCGCTGAGCAAGAATCTGGCGACGTACATCGTGTGTCGGACACTGGGGGGGTTGTCGACGGCGGGCGGGTCGGTGACGCTGGGGGTGCTGGCGGACATGTGGGAGCCGGATGAGCAGGAGTATGCGGTTGCGTTTTTGGTGCTGTCGTCGGTGGGGGGGTCGGTGGTTGGGGCCGTCGTCGGGGGCTTCGTGGAGGCGTATTTGAGTTTGCCGTGGGTGTTTTGGGTGCAGTTGATTGTGGGGGGCGCGACGCAGGTTATGCATGCGTTGTGTAATCCTGAGACGAGGTCGACGATTTTGCTGGATCGTGAGGCGAAGAGGAGGAGGAGGACGGGTGAGGATGTGAATGTGTATGGGCCGAATGAGATGAGGGGGAGGAAAATGACGGTTAAGGAGTTTACGACTATCTTTGGCAGGTTAGTGACTTGGAATTTTGGTGAGATGTGTGGGAGCTGATTGTTGCAGACCATTCTACATGTTCTTCACCGAGCCTATCGTCCTTTGGCTCTCCCTCCTCAGCGGTTTCTCCGATGCGTTGATCTTCACCTTCCTGCAGTCGTTCACACCAGTGTACGAGCAGTGGGGCTTTGGCACTGTGGGCATCAGCTTAGCTTTCATCCCGTAAGCCACCATATTCCCGCCCCTTCTTGTCACGTTACTCCTAACACCAGAGAGTCTCTTGATCGCCTACATTCTCTCCTACCTTTCTTACCTCCCATCAATCCGCCACTTCCGCGGCAAGCGACGAAAAGGCGAAGATCTCGCACCCGAGGTGCGCCTCTGGTGGCTGCTCTTCCTCGCGCCGCTCGAAACAATTGGACTGTTCGGATTCGCATGGACATCGCTCGGTCCGTCGCACGGTATACCCTGGATCGCGCCCATGATCTTCTCCACGCTGATCGGCATGGCGAATGTAAGCTCCCACCCCTTTCTATCCTTCACCTAGAATGATCATACTAATGGATGTAGTACGCCATCTACCAATCCTCTATAGACTACCAAACCGCCGCCTACGGGCCTTACGCGGCCTCCGCCACCGGCGGCAACGACCTCGCGCGCGACTTCCTCGCCGGCATCGCCGCACTCTACTCCGCACCCATGTACGAGAACATCCCTGGCCGCCCGCTCGAGTACGCATCGACGATCCTGGCTTGCCTGGCTTTTCTGGTTACGATCCCGATCTATATCGTGTATTGGAAGGGACCGGAGATAAGAGCGAAGAGCAAGTTTGCGCAGAGTCTGGATCAGAGTAGGGAGGTGAAGAAGGAGAAGAGGAAGAGTAGTTTGGCGGGGGCTGGGCAGGCGGAGAGGAGGGAGAAGGTGTAAAGGGCATTGTCGGTATTCGAACTGTAGAGCTGAGGGTGCAATGGTTTGGGGCACGAGTAGGTGCATGATATGGTTTGCGTGGATTAAGGGTAGGACAAGACTCTTGTGCAACGATGCGTGAATAACGTCAATTGCGAACGTCCATTGGGGTACATGGTAATGCGTGATGGTATATTAGACCAAGGGTGCTTGGTCGGGATGATATGACGGTATTGAACAGATAGGAGATCGGTATATCCAATAGTAGACTCAGCGGAAAATAACAGGCAGAAGCGAAGACAGATCGAACATCGGAGATGGCGAACGCTAAGAAAGAAAAAAAGACCCACGACGACATAAATGCACCTCCTCTTCCAGTGCCCAAGCCGTGCCGCCATGCCCAGAACACCGGCTCTTGGACAGCCCCGCGCATAACTCCCTGACAAAAGAGATGCTACATGAACAGTAGACCCTAGGTGATATGAAAGCCTTGTCTTCTCATTTCGAGTATTTTTTCATGTTTCCTTGACCCGTTCACGAGAAGCTGACAAATTTCGGATCGCGCGGCAGCCCGTCTGGTCCGATGTTGTTCTTCTTGAAGCGGTCCTGCATGTACAATCGTCGCGCTTCGTCGAAGTTTACTCCTCTCCTCTTCATGATTGCTTGGACTTCGCGCTTGCCCGCGTCATCCAGTCCTTGTCGCGAGTCGCCGGCTTCTAGGTTCGCGCCGAGGTCGAAGGCAGATGAGGAGAGCCCGGCTTCTATGTCGTCGCGGAAGGAGGTGGGTAGGCGCGTGTAGATGGGTTCGGGAATGGGTAGTCGGTGTAACCAATGGTGCCGGGTGAAGTATAAGACTATGGATGTTGGTGAACGCATGCAGATGTGTATGGAGGGGTGTCCTTACTGGTGGCGGTTACGAGCGCGAAGAAGGTGAGAGAGTAGAGGACGTAGCCCATGATTATAATTTTCCTATTTCAATAGTCGCAGGGCCGTGGACTGTTGTATTGCTTGTTCTGGGGTAACGCGCGGCACTGTAGGCGGAATCTGGAGGGCAGCTCGGGTTGTTCGGAAGCACGGAGGAGTGGGATGCGGAGTTGTAAGAACTGGGAGGAAGAAAAAACACAAGGAGAGGACTAGAGAGAGGTTTTGCGCTACTGCAGCGACGACATGGACTTGACACTCTTCAAAGAGAGGTAGGGAGCTGAGCTCGTGGAGAACCGCGGGTTGAACGTCAGCCCACCGCGGTACGATTGCGTGGCTGTGCACGGAGGGAGCGTTCTTCCGGCGCCGTCACGCCTTCCCTATTGCGGCAAACGAATTTCGAACCGCCCACACCCAACATCGCGAGCTTGAACATCGACGGAACTATCGACACAAACAACCGCAGCAATGGCCACCTTCTCCCCCGACCTTCTCTGGGAAATCACCAAGCAGCAGGGCAGCTCGACCCTTGTCAAGCGGACCCAGGCTGGCGGTGTTTCGTTCTCGCGCGATCCGCTCAACTTGAAGAACTCGTACTCCCGCAAGGTGCGCTTCTACTGTGCAAATATATATGGCAAATGACTAATTTTGCGCAGTATGAGGGTCTCGTTGACGACAGGGTACGCTCCAATTTCCTCGCGATCGTGTTCGAATAGTCGAGCATGCGACAACAGTGAACCAAGATTGACAATCGGACAGGCCATCGGCATCCAGCCCGGCTCTGAGGGCGGCATCGTCCTCCTGACCAAGAAGAATGGCAAGGGCCACCAGCCCGCATCGCACATCCAGCAGTCGACCATCGGCAAGAGCAGGGGCACTCGCAAGACGTACCAGGCCATCGTCAACTCGACGGCCAACCGCGGCTACCGCACCGACCTCCGCAAGGACGCCGTCGCCCGCGCCTCAGCCATCCGCAAGAGCCAGAAACCCGTCAAGGAGAGCCCAGCCCCGAAGCCGAGGGGCGCCAAGGCCCGCGCCGCTGCTGCTGAGGCATAGAGGAAGCGAGAAGGGTGGGAGGCGATAAGAGTATGAGAATGATGGGAATGGAGTTTACTGCATAGGTTCATTCGGTCATGTGAATGCATGGGATGCTAGGTCTATTATGATAAAAGACCGGTTGACATAGGAATGAAAATTAGATTCCGCCCAAATGACTACTTGATCGCTTTCATCAATCGACAACTCTCGAATCCCTGTAACCATCCCTCCCTAAAAGTCGAAAACCCCTGCTTCGAAAAATGCGAGGGGTACATCGGCTTGAAACTACGAGACATTAACACACGTACTATATCTACTATTTGTGCTCATAAGTCTTCTACTACTGCTACCTAAGAGCACCTAGTACGTAGTTAATACAAAAAATACCGTCGCATTATCGCGAGACCAACTAATCCGCAGAGAGCCTGTGTCAATTGTAAAAGAGACATCTATTACTGTAGCACTACTACGACGCTATGGCAGCTATTTAAATATCTAGAAAGGTTCTACCTACGCTTGCAGGCCTTCCTAGAGTGTATAGAGGCCTACTATGCGTCCTGTGGCTGCTGTCGCACGTCGATTCATGCAGGGACGCTACGCCCGCTAGTACTTCTGCCCAAAGCTGATCGCTAATCCTAGCTAATGATGCACGACCCTATAGCCTAGTGTCTAGCCGCTTGTTCCCGAACCAACGCTGGTGATGTTCTAACCCTTTAAACTGTGGTGTAAAATCTATATTGTACCCGCGAAGAAGGCTAGGACATAAGAAACATCGCAGCATAGATACAATAGATTTTATTAAGAGAAAGAGAATCTTGCGCTTGTTGTCTGCACTGCCCAAGTACGTTCCGCATAATAGCTAGTGTACCTCTTTATGCTCTGAAGCGGATTCGAAATGTTGAAGGCATGCTGCGGTAGTCGGGTGCTGTGCACCAAGTACATTTACAAACCCTTCGTATGCTCGCTGGTACAGTCCAACAGCAGCAGAGTAATGCTGCATCCGATGGAAGAGGAACGCTAGATGGTAAACGCTGGTAAGCGTATCGGGGTGCTCTCGCCCAAGCGCCTTCTCATGGCCTTGCAGCGCTCGCCAGTGCATCGCCTCTGCCTCATCGTACTTTCCCTGCCTCGACAGCACCGACCCAAGGTTACTGACGTTGGTGAGCGTATGTGGGTGCTCTCGCCCAAGCGCCTTCTCTCGTTCTTGCAGCGCTCGCCGGTGCATCGCCTCTGCCTCTTCGTACTTTCCCTGCCTCGACAGCACCGACCCAAGGTTACTGACGCTGGTGAGCGTATGTGGGTGCTCTCGCCCAAGCGCCTTCTCTCGTCCTTGCAGCGCTCGTCGGTGCATCGCCTCTGCCTCATCGTACTTTCCCTGCCTCTCCAGCACTGATCCAAGGTTACTGACGCTGGTGAGCGTATGTGGGTGCTCTCGCCCAAGCGCCTTCTCATATCCTTCCAGCGCTCGTTGGTGCATCGCCTCTGCCTCTTCGTACTTGCCCTGCCTCTCCAACACCGACCCAAGGTTACTGACGCTGGCGAGCGTATGTGGGTGCTCTCGCCCAAGCGCCTTCTCTTGTCCTTGCAGCGCTCG
>ML976674.1:807462-891027 GCA_010015655.1 Bimuria novae-zelandiae CBS 107.79 | reverse complement strand
GCTCGAAAATCGGGGAAAATCTTGGCAAAACCTTAATTATTTTCGCGCGCCAGCCAATTTGTATACAGAATCTGAACGCCCGCGGTACGCGCCTTATTACCTTTATTAGCTCTGCTACATTAGTTAAAGTTTTAAAGACGTCTATACTAACCTTTTCTTAGTGTTACAGTCGCGTAAGACCTCTACATACGCCCTGCATAACCAACGCCAACGCGCCGTCGCCAACCCGTCGCCAGACGCGTTCTTGTACAGGCACAGCCTATGTGCCCACTATCAAAGCCACGCGCAAGTCCCGCGTACGCTAGGAAACCTATCGCCGTTAACTTCGAAGTAGAAGCTCCCGCTCCTGCTATAATGACAGGTAGTAGTGCACACAGGACGAAGGCCACGCGTAAGCCTGCCAGCAAGCCTGCCAGTCGGACTAAGAAGTCGAAAACAGCGTCCGGTAACACCCGTAAGGACTCTCTAAGCAGGCGATTTCCAGGCCTGCTACCAAACCTGCTAGGTCCACCGTCGTCGTCGTCCTCTCCTCCGCCGTCTCTCCCCCCCACACCTCCGCCTGTACCTGTGCCAGCGCCTATACCTACACCTACACCTGTACCGCCTGCTGCCACTGTGGTAGTAGTACCCTCCTCGCCGCCGCGCGCGTCGTCGCTAGTGCCTGGCCCTTTGTATGACCTGGAGATTGAGTACACGCTGCGCGTGAATAAGGTAATAAAGGTTAAGAATATAGCTATCTGTAATCAACGAGAGTTCGTGATATTAGATCTAGACGACATGGTAGAGCAGATGGTCCGTAATCCCCTGTCTAAAATCGACGGACAAGACTATTATACACTAGTAATTGGTGTTGCCTTTCGCGCTGGCTAGAGGACGAAGACGTCCCGCTTAGCGTTTAAGCATAAGACGTTAGCTAACTTTGTGGAGTCTGGAGACGTGCTGGTAAGAGACATAGACCAGACTGCCGAGTCGCTGCGAGGGTGCGATATCCTAGAGATAAGGGTGGACGTAAAGGTAAAGGTTGCCCTCTTATAGAAGGCGTTTCCTTGGACGTATGCTAACGAGCCTTTATTACCTAGGCAAGCTAATACTCCGCCCTAAGTTATTACTAGCGCGCTAGTGCCTCGTGGCAGTTATACAACTTAGTTACTATAGATAGAGGCGTAGTAGGAGGTCTGTCAGTCCTTTACTAACTTGCTTAGTAGTATCTATAACTAGTGGATTTGTTACGAGACCCTCTATAGCAACTATAGATACTAGTGCTGGATTCCTTTCTTTGGTGAGTACTTCGCGATACGTCTGGCGGATGGAGAGACATAGATAAAGCGTATTATTAAGGGACGGGACAGCGCGTCTATTAAGTAGCCACCTCTTTAGCTTGTCGCGTATTGGCGTAATAACACGGGTAACTAGCTTAAGGTTAACCCTTATACTCGTAGAGGCAAGGGCAAGAAGCGGCTAGGTAGCACTAATAATAGCTCTGCTAAAGAGGAGAGGAAGCGGCATAGGAAGCGTGTAGAGGACCTAAAACACTAGCGAGAGCTGCAACGTTTAGAGGACGAAGAAGAGGAGCGAGAGGAGGCGTGGTAGTAGCGCAAGCATAAGTAAGAGCGTTAACATGAATAATAATAAGAAGAAGAGGAGGAACTACGTTAATTTAAGGACCTTAAGCGTTATGCGCGTATGGCTGAGGCGTGGTAGCTACTTATATAGTAGCGAGAGGCGTCTAAGAGCTGGCTATATGGCCTACGTCTACGCGTTGTTGCGTCTAGGTCTCCGCTGCTGTTGCCAGCGTTACTAGCACGTAGACCTTTAAGCTCTTAAACTTACGCTATTATAGAATATCTACCACCCGCGCCTATGTCTTTATCAAGCCCTATTAATAGTTAAGGTGACGCCCAAGTGGAGGTAAGGGAGTTCTTTAAGTAGCTTATAGGTTAGTAGTTACCTAAGGACTAGAATAAATATACCTAGATAATAGAGATTGCGCTTAATAAGCGGTGGATAATTTATAACCTTCGCGAGATAAGCAACCCTACTAGTAACCTATATAAGGTTGCTAGGGAGTTAAAGCTTAAAGATGGTCTTATTTACTATCTAAAAGAGGATCTAAGAAAGTTTAAAACTAGTTATCGTTATGCAAAGATGTTATTTACAATAGTAATAGAGTATAAGGGTAATAAGCATAAGTCTGCGTAGATCTAGCAGCGTTATTACTAATTTTCTATAGTTTTTAATATATTCCTGCCTAAAACTTTGTTGTTTTTAATATGTGCCAGAATATTAAATATCTTAATAAATAAATAAAGTTTCGGGCTGAAATAATATATATATATATATAAATTAAATTGACAAACTTTTAGCCTAGAGTACTAGTGTAGAGTCGACATAGGCTCCTTCCGTTAGTAAAGGCTCCTAGGCGAATGTAAACAGTGGTAGTAATAGTGGCTTCGTTACCTTAAACGCTAGGCCGCCCCCTAGGGCCGCCACCGCCGCCTATAGCAACCTGTTTAATCTTACTTATCCTTATTAAAGTTAAAGTTAAACTCTATTCTTAGCTCCCTCCTGACCCTTAGCAACGTGTTATTATTAATATATAGGCTACTAGCTACGTAGCAGAAGTGCTTTCTTGCAAACTTATTATAATAGCTCTTCTAAATTGCTACTATTAAGAAATCTCTAAACCTATTGCGGCCAAATTGAGAGCGCGTAAAGACGTAGTTCTGGCGGATCTAGGCTTTTAACACCGTAAATGTGAGCTTGATAGGGTTATAGTCTGGGGAGTATGGCGGCAGGTACTAGAGTAGATATCTAGCGCGCTTAATAATCGCCCGTACGTTGTTATTCGTGTGTATTAATATATTGTTAAGGATAATTACTATTAGCTTGCCGCCGTAGAAGGCGCGCAGTGTAGGTATTAGCTACGTCTTAATCTATTTTAGAAACTACTTATAATTATAGTAACCCTCCTTAATGCTAGTGCAAGGCAAATACCCGTGCTACGAAGTATAAGCTAGGAGAATTGCCTAGGTATCGCCACGCTAGATATCCTAACTATATTAATAGTTAGCGCTAACAGGAGCATACGCCTTATGTCTCTAGCTATTCTTCTTGTTAAAGATTACCTTATTAATAAAGCAGAGATCCTCCTGCGTATACTGGCTTATTTAGACGCGATACCCTTGCCTTAGGTCCTTGTTTTAGTTAATAGAGAAGGGCTGCAGCGTACGCTTGCTCTACTTCTTCTTCTTTAAGTATTACTAGACTATAGAGCGGGAGACGCGATAGTCACGCTTAATAAGTAGCTACTTTATAATCTCGTCCTGGTATATCTAGCTAGAATAAACTAGCTTATTAAATAACGCGTCCCCGTCTTCGTCTAGGATAGCAGGAGGTCTCCCTAGCTTGCCTTACAGAGGGCGGCGAACGTTGCCAAACTTCTCTAGGTTCTCCGCTACATTGCTAACAGCGTGCCAAGAACAACGTTCGCGTGCAGCGATGGCGTCTAGGTGCTATCCAAAGTCTAGGAACCGCTTGATATTATTACAAGTACGCGTAGAAAGACCGCGACCGAGATATATAGCATTAGGAGGCTAGGGCGGCGCGAGGTCGCGTCGGCGAGGCCGCGTCGGGATGCCTACAGCGGCGTACATGTCCACAGGCGTGCCAGAACGTCTGCAACACTAAGAAAATAGTCAGTATAGACGTCCTTACGTATATCTACAGCCTTACTTTACTAGGCGGCAAGCTGACAACAATATAGTGGGGACCGCAGGCGTTTAGATTTCGGAAACAAATTGGCAGGCGCGCGAAAATAATTAACGTGTCCGTGCACCCAATGCACGGATTCAGCCAATGCACGCCAAACACAATAAACGCTCTATTAGAAATAAGGCTGCAGAACCACCCATAAACAATATTATTATAAGATTTTCTACTAGGATAGTAAATCGATAGCTGCGATTCATTTGCACTATTTAAATCTATCTAGAAGCTTGACGTCGCGGCCGCTCCGTGTGGATTTGGTTAGGGCAGCAGATGCGTCCTTTAAGGCCTCCCTAACATCTATAGCATTAACAACACGTTTCTAACGCTTTCTGCTCTGTGGAGATGGCTGAGAAGCTTTTCTCTTACTCCTTTAGGATAGTTATAGAGCCTTTTTAGCGTTATCAGCAGACTTCTAGGCAGTGCGCTAAGCTGCCTTTTTAGCTCTCTCCTTCTCCTTTGCCTTCTTCGCTGCCTCTCTCGCTGCACGCTTTTCTTACTAGATTTTCTCCTTATATAGCTTAGCTACCTTCTTTAGCTCTACTATCTCTACTTTTTAAAGCTATTGCTGCTTATCCTTTTACTCCTTAATTAATTAACGATAACGTGCCTCCCTTACTTTCCTTAGTAACTATAAGATAGCCCTACTATAATACTTCTAGCGCTATTAAAGGTTTAGAGCTTTACTCTTCTTATTACGCTTCTTCTTAATAGATAGCGCCTGCCTAAGCCTATCGTTGTCATGCTTAAGCAGCTCATTTTTAACAGATAGGTAGTGGAGTAATTAACGAAGCTTCTGTGTATCCTTACTACTTTAATCACTCACTGTAGAGCGTACAAGCCTATCCATCTTTCTCTAGTCATAATCGCTAAGCCCTAATGAGGAGCTATTGCCTGATTCTTAATCCTGGGTGAACCTATTAAGGATAGGGTCAGGATCAGGTGGCTTGGTTGGTTGGTTGGTTGGTATTTATTTTTCGTCTAGTTAATGGGGATTAAGTCCACTATCTCGCCTCCTAAAGGGCATATACGACGTGCTAAGCTATAGAATTATAGTACTAATATACTACCTTAGAAAGCATTTCTTGCCTACGCGGGTATTACTACCATTTTAAGCTATAGCTCCCCTTCCTGTTAGGGAGACTAAGTAGTGTATGTACATTAGGGTGAATTCCTTGTGTGTGTTCAGAGGCAGTTTAGTGCTATAAGAAGAAAGAAAAGGAAAGAGTGGATAGGTATAGAGAGCTAGTGCTCTATTGAATTGGAGCCGTGGCTCTGCGCGAGGAGAGCCTTTGTACCAGGCTTGGCAATACCTGTGTCAAAGGAGATAGGTGTAGTAGGAAGGCAGAGCCAGGCCTGTCCTTCTTCTTTATCCCTAAGAGTTATATAATATAAGGCCAGGCTGGCTGCCTTGTTTGCGTGTTGTATCAGGTCAGGGACGCTAATAGTTGGTCTTTAGAGAGCTACGGGCAGCTCTCGTCGTTGTAGGTATTAAGAGCTAGTGCTTTATTAAATCGTGCTATAGCTCTTCGCATAGAGAGCCTTTGTATTTAGGCCTAGTAGGTGCCCATATCTTGCAAGAGCAAGAAGTGTCACGACTATCTCCTTATCTTAGCTATAGTTATAGCCTTTAACTAAACGTGAAAATCTAAGCGGCGCACGGGCCATTTTAAAAAGATTTTAGCTTACTAAGGAGCTAAAAGAGAAAATAGGGTAGCGCGCCTGCTATAACGCCTGTAGCTAAAAGAGGACGCTAGAAAACAGATTTACGAAGGCATTTAAGTCGTGTTTTAACAAAAAATCGATGGATATCAACCTTTCGGTGACCTGGAAAAGTTGATGTTCGGTGAGGATCAGGTGGCGATATACCTGTGGCTCTAAAAGAGCTAAGGATAGTTGATTCCTTAAAAGAGGCCTTCCACGCATTCCAGAATAGGGGAAAGAAGTCGCCTTTAGTGATAGAAGCTAGGCCCTGGCTTCTATAAAGGTATCTTGATAGCTCTGCTAAGTAGGCTGTTAATAGAGGCTTAAACATCGCAACATTAAGTAGCTAAAGTGTATAAGTTAAATAAGGAGGTAGGACAGCAAGCAGGATCCTATTCTAATTATAATAGTTAATAAAGTCTATAGTAACATAAGATCCGTGGCCATCCATAATTAAAAGTCGATATAATCGTCGAGCCTTCTCTTTTATACAGCGATCAAACACCTGCTTAAGCCAGGCAAGCCCGATATCGTTGTTCGTCCAGCCAGAGGATGATAAGGTGATAAAGACTTCATGATATCCTGCCTTGATATCCTCTACCCAGCTTAATTGGATGTCCTTGTTGGCAGCCTCATAGATAAGGCTTGGCGGCAAAGCTGATCTATCAGCGTAGATACATGCTAGGAGCGTGATCCACGCGCGATTGCCATCCTGGAGTGATGCCCTAACCTCCTTCTTCTCCCACATTTGTCTGCTGAATATCCTCTTTGTTCTACCAACGATACCGATCAGGACACCTTTTTTATCCATATTGTAGATATGACGAGGATCTATGCGATATTAATCAATCTTGCTGTGTATAAGGTTGAAATAGAGGCGATATTTATCCACTGAATTAGCTTTGTGGCGATTGCTGTCCATGCCGACGGTCCATTGCGAGATGAGATGAATGCTGTGTTGGTTGATAAAGCGGGTAACCCAGCTCTCGCTGACTGGCTCCTTTGCTATCGTCGAGGCAAAATTCTGTATCATCTCTCTAGTAGGAGGTATATGTCTCTCTGTGAGCCTTTTGATATATCGTACAAGCTCCTGCTCTTGCTGTGGGTTGAGCTTTCGCTGATTGATTGTGTTGGCTGCACGCGTCGCGGTAACACCTCGGTGCCTTCGTGAGAGTGTAGATCGATTAACACCATATCTGGTAGCAATTTCTGTATATGAAAAATCTTCTCCTGGTTCTCGCGATTCGATCTCATCTATCGCAGCTTGAATTGGATCCATATTGGTGGAGTTATCGCGTGTTGAAAGTAGGGAGTTTTGACGCGTCGGATGTTCGGCGTGCATTGGCTGAATCCGTGCATTGGGTGCACGGACACGTTAAGGTTTTGCCAAGATTTTCCCCGATTTTCGAGCATTACAGATAGCCACCATCGCAGCTCTGCTAGTACTCGTCCCTCGCGAATATGAACAATCCAAAACTCCCAATGGCCCTCAGAGCTCAAACTAGAGCACGTCTCTACGGCCCTAGAGATTACAGTGCTCATGCAAGGAGCCGCTGGTCGTTTGACTGTACGACAGCTGTATTACTAAAACATGCAGGGCCTTTCTACCTTCGTATGCACGTGCAACGACGGCGTTGCACTAGTAACGCTTATTATGCTTTGCAAAAGACCGTACCGACCCACCTCTAGCGTATTTTGAGGCACGACTAAGTAGATTCAAGTATAGCTAACCTTGTCCTTTTTTTTTTACAGCTATATATCTTAATAACCCCTTTATAAAAAAATTTAAAAACTTAGTAGAATATAGAGTTAAGTTACCTCTATACTATATAAAATTTCTAGAGATATCGATGCAGTGATCAAGGAGATAAAAGAGAAAACAATATTCTTATCTCTGATTTGCTGTGCGGGTGGGTCGGTACGGTCTTATGCAAAGCACCAATAACCCACTTGTCAAAGCGCAGGCTTTAATTTCTAGGGCCGCCCGTAGTCTACCTTATCCTGTACCTCACCTATCTCATCGTATCCCCTTTAACGAGCCGAGACTAGATCTTGGCTGCTGCTTGGTCTAGGAACCGGCGCTAGTAGGCTTGAGAAAGGATAGAGACGTAGTAGGTTTAATTAGGGTCTTTTATTTGGCAATCAGCAGAGAGGACAACGGCGGATTTCGGGCTTAAGGGCGACGTAAATAGTGTGTCTTCGTATTATATATATTACTAGGCGTTAACCGCATCTCAAAGTTATATAATAGCTATATTTAGTAGTTAAAACGAGTTAGCTAACTAAACAAGCGCTAAGCCCTTAGAGTTCTAACACTACTCCTAATCCTAGGTTAGATTTAATTTATTCTTGTCAGATATGAGGGTATCTTTGATGAAGGAAGTCACAGTGAGTCACAGTGAGATGATTGTGTGGATATTGATGATGGAGATGATGGTTGATTCTCGTTCAGAAACTCGACTGTGCGCGAGGTGTCTATCTAGCGTCGTTTGACGCTTGCACTATATAGGTTAGTGCAGGGGCAGTAGTGTGCTAGCCTCCCTTCTTCGTCCTGTCGCACTCTGGGCGATAGTTCAGGTGAGGAGACAGTAGATGGATCGCACTCATACTATAGGTGACAGTATGACTTACTGTGATTCACAGTAGGTCGTTTAATCTGACAATTCTAAGCGCTTGCGCAATCTACACAGCTAAATATCTTATAGTAAAATATTTATAATTATATAACGTAAGACGTGCGGGGTTATTTTATATTAACTAGGACTAGTAACTCGCTTCTAGTAGAAGTACTAATTAACGTAGTAGTCTTGCATAAAATTACGCCCTGTAGCGCGTATAGGACTAATAATAACTTTTTAGTATTAGAAGGAGGTTTATAGGTTTTGTTATAAGGCGCTCACACCTTGGTCCGATCCAGGTTAGGGTAGTAAAGATAAAGTAACACTTTATAAATTTTTTAATAGTATAAGTTAATACGACACTGTTGAGATCTAAACAATCGCAACAAAGAACAACCAACGGTGAGCGCAGCGGGGTAACCCACGGTGGGACTGCACTACCGAGGTCACGTGATCCAACATCCCGCCAAGAAGAACCATCCCGCCAAGAAAGGGATGGCAGCAACATCCGGGACGACAATACCATCCTACCAAAGTACGGATGGTAGAACGGAAAGGATGGCACGAATAGTTGTGTATATAACCCAGCACGAATACCCTTATGGCATTCGTGTTCAACCTGTTTATTAATCTATCGTTTGGATCTGAATAAGCAACCTTGTTGATTTGATTGTGCTGTACACACCTTTAATACCAACGCCCCAGTGACAAGCGCAAGCTATTACTACGACCCTCTCCTGTCCTACTACAGTATTCCTGCCCGAGAACCAACCTTAGCCCCTTAGAGACCAGCTACCTCTTTGGGATCTTAACAGACACTTAGCGCGTAGCTATATAATTTAATCTTATAATAAATAAGATAACTATTAGTTTATATAAAAGAATGTACTCGCACAAAAGATATATAAGTTAACTATAAGGAGTATAACATAGGAAACCACCTGTGTATAAATATCCCTCCTGTACTATGAAGTCCCACAGTGTCCTATGCCTCGTGTCTATAGGATTTCTTGAGATTCCTAGGACGTCACGTGACCTGGGTTACGTGGTCCCACATTGTCCCATAGGCTTGGCGTCTGGGACAGCCTGGGACATTACGTCATCCAGGAGTGGGGCTCGTGTACCGTCATAAGGTTCGCTTGCCCCGACGTTCCTGGGTCATAACAGGTTTAGATAAGACTATTCTATAAAAATTTCGAGCGATAAGGACTTAAGGTTAGTACTGTAGAGAGGGAAGTCTATTAAGCTAGGGATAAAGGCCTGTTAAGCCCTTTAGGGTAGCTAGTCCTAAAAGAGACTAGGGTTAGTTCTTAAGTAAAAGTAATATTAAAATTAGTAAAGGGTATTAATAGCTCGCACGTATTAAAAGGATCGTTAGTATTAAAAGTAATATATAGTTATAAATAAGTTAACTAGAGCTAGAGTATAATTTAAATAATAAATTAATAAACTAGATTAAATACGAAGATAGAAGGTCTATTTTTAACATTCTTATATATAAGTCTTGTCCTATAGATTTTATAAATCTTATTCTATCCTAAGGTCCTAAGTACTAAGATACTTCTAGAACTTCTAATATTTTTAGGACGCGTAACTTATTACGTAACTTATAACTAAGTTAAGAATCTTAGCTTAGGCGTATAAATAAGTGCTAATACCCTACTATGCGTTATATTAAATTTTAATAAATCTTAATATTAGCTCCCCTCTCTAGGCTTAATATCCTTGTAAGTTAACTACTTATAAAGCCACTTTTTTAATCTACCTAATAATATTATTTATAAGCTAATTATTTTAAGTAAAACTATATATTTATTATAGTCGCGTGTAGGTACTATGCTAAGGAGTAATTACTTTATTATTTATTATTACTACACTTAAAGTGTATAAATTATATTTAGTATAGTAATTAGAAGTATAAGCTAGAGGAGATTCCTTTACTAAATTATTTAAAAATAGATACTAAGTTAGAGAGACTAGAAAAGTTAGCCAATCTCTATTACTTAATCGATTAACTTTATCAAGATCACACCATCTCAAGTGACAGAACACTATTAAATCTAACAATAGTGCTCCCTACTATGTTTGCCTAGTTCTAACTTCTTCGCTAGTGTGCCAAGCTAGGTGGTCCCTGCTCGATTGTACAGATCCGACCTCACCATAGCTCGTTCTATCTAACAAGTTATTATTATATATAAGCCCTACCTTAACTAGTAAAGGCTAGGCGATGCATCCACGCTCTTCGTCCGCACTAGAAATTGTAGTGATAAGCAGAGCCGCAACATAGAGTTTTTGCCCTACTGGTAGAAATGTCTTACAGAGGAGGATTTTTGTTTCTTTCGGATTGTCGAACACTGCTTAGTCATCCCACCGTCCTCACACAACTTGCGGAACATGAGCACCAGACAGACCACGTTCAATCGTTTCTTCACCTAACTCCCCACAAAATCATTATGAAGTTCCATCATACATTCCACACTTAATACACATCGCTCGCTCATGCTTCTCAATGCACAAGGCTACCCCCTTTTCCCTCTACATGCGCAACCCCAACCACCCTAGTGCGAAACTCCCAAGATACTCATGACCTAACCAGCCATCTCAAACAAATGCACCACCCCAAAAAGCAGATCCCATATACATGCAGCAACCACACCAACCATGCAAAAAGCCAAGCCCAGCCCAGCCCATACTTCCATCCCCATCGCAAAAGAATACGGGTATACCGCAGCCAACCAAAAACGAAGGAAAGAAAATGACAAAGTAAGATAGCGCTCAAAAGCTTTCACAAGGACCCATGAATCGTTCGAGAAAAGGTCGTAACACAACACTATCCACGCCATTCCCCATGCTGTTGTCTAGGCACTGCATTCGCCCAATCCATGCCTCCCGGCCCTTGCGGCGGACCCGGCGTGCCTCTCTGTTCCGGGCCCGGAGGACCCTGCGGCGGACCCTTTCCCATCATCCTCTCTCGCTGCATCTGCGCGTCTCGCTCTCTCAGCTCATGTATTTCGCGCTCGCGGCGTTCGCGCTCGCGGTGCCCGGCGTAGAACTCTTCACGCTGCGCCTGCTCTTCGCGCAGACGATTGTTCTCGCGTGCGAACGGGTCTCTAAAGCGCTCTTCTGGTCGGGAATGACCGCCGTACAGTGGGTGATTATCGCCCAAGGAGGAGCGAGGTGGATGTTGCAGCGGCGGCGGGCCATGGTCGGATCGCGAAAGCGGTGTATGAGATCGCTGTTGCCCACCGAAAGCCCTATCCTGCGGCGGAGGTTGGTATCGTAGATCCTGGTGAGTCGGAGGTGGGCCAACGGAGCGTGACAGCATTGGTTCCCGTTCGCGTAGCAGTGCATCAGCACGATGCTGGATTTCACGGCTCATGTCGCGATCTATAGTGCGTGGGTCGAACTCGTGATGTATTTCGCGTGGCTCTCGTCGGAACTGGTCCGCCATGGAAGGACCCCGAACATGTGGAGCCCCATGATGCTGCTCGCTAGGTGTTTGTGGATTCGAGTACGCCAAGTTTCCGTTGTGGACTTGAGAGTGTTCATTGCGACTGTGTACATCTCTTTGACCTCCTAGGTGGCTGGTATGAAGATGCGGGCTTGGTCGCATACCTACAGGACCTGCAGACTGTGTCCCACCGCCAGGGGGATCCACCTGCGCATATGGATTAGGCTGGAGGATGTGTGATGCCCCAGACGGCGCTTGTACAAGCTGTGAGGCGGTAGATGCACTCATACCATGACGTGGCTGTTGCCCAGGTGGTCCGCTTAGGCTTGGAGTACGCGAGTGCAGATGTGGCGAGTTCTGGAACGCAGAGAGGGGTGGCGGAGACGGGTTGTGGCGAGATTGATTGTGTTGCGTCAGTACAGACCGATGGTTGCCACTCAAGAAAGCTGTCCTATCGCTGTACACAGGTTGTGGGATATTCGGATGCGAGGAGTTGATCGCAGGCCCTTGTGCTGCTTGGCTGTGACCTGGGTATTGTCTCTGCCATTCGTCACGCGAATGCCGCCCCGCGGGTGTTTGATCCCTTGTCAGATCGACAACTTGTCGGCCCGGAATCTGAGCCATTCCAGGTTGTTGCGCGTATGGAAGGCGGCCATATGGTGGCTGTGGCTGCGTTGTTGCCTCCACATAAGGATCACGGCGTTGTTGAGGCAGAGGCTGTGACGCTGGGGGAGGAGGCGGCGCTGCGATGGGGGTCTGCTGTTGTGGGGTTGGAGTATGCGATGGAACACTTTGCTCGACAGGCTTCTTTCTCTTTGGCTCCTCTGGCTGCTCGTCATTGAGGAGTGACATCAAATTTGACTTTCTAGGTGGTTCCACAGGCTTCGGAGCACTCGAAGCGGAAGACGTTGGCGCCGACACTTGAGCTGGAGTGAGAGACGATGACGATGGCGCGTAAGCTTGCGGTTGTGTTGGGATGTGCATGGGTTGTTGAGTCTGAACCTGTGGATATGAAACAGGGTAATGTCTAGACTCCTCCTTGACCGGTGGTGTTGCCAGAGCAGCCCGAGATGGCACCTGTTGGGCTGGTGACATCGATATAGGTGATTGCACGGCCGTATCCACCAGTGAATGCTGGTGACGATGCTGGTACGAGAGAGGGCGATTCTCGGGTGAGCCAGCATTGGCACTAGGACGACCCTGCACTGCACCGGACCCAAAGGGTCTCCCGTGACGGGCCTCGCCCGAGATGTGGCGGACATGCTGGGGCTGGTATCGGTCCTGCTGCTGTTCTACCCTTGGGGGCTCGCGTTCTTGGAAAGCCGGGCGAAAAAGTGGCGATTGCGCATGTATTTGTGTTTGAGCGTGAGATGGGAGGGCACGTGAATTTGGCGGTATATTGGATGACTGCGATGGTGGACGGTGTTCCATGCCTCGTGGTAGCTCGTCAGAGAAGAAACCGGCAATTGGGCCTTGACGACGGGTGTCTAATTGCGACAAGTGGTTTATTGACTGACGAACCGCATGCGTTGGAGGAGACTGCTGCGGCTGCGGGATCGACACAAGTGAAGAATCCGGCATTGAATAGGGTGTACCTGGAACCAGGGGTTTTGACTGGGGTGCTTGTGCTATGCTCGGGAACCTCGCTCCGGACGGTATGCTGGGAGGAGATGCTTTCGAGAGGCCCATAGGAAAGCCTCCTGGTGTGTCAGGCGTCGGTGCAAGAGTCCGGGGGACTGTCGTTTGAGTGCTTTCGTAACGTCGTTTCTGTGCGGGAGTCGGAACTGGAGGCAGACCTAAATCGATTCCTCTGTTTCGCCTCTCATCAGCCTCCTCCGCAGCTTTTTCAAGCTCTTTCGAGCCGCCTTCTACAAGTCGAAGATATTGATTCTTCACCATGGTTTGAGTTTTGGTGCCCATGTGCGTGGCAATTGCCGCCCAATCAGTACCGAAGTGCGCAACGTTCTTCTGAAAATCCGTCTGTTCGGTGACGGACCAGTAACTCGAAGGACCAGCTCGGGAGCTGGTTGGTTGTAACCTGGGCCGATCCGTCATACCGAGAATTGGGTGGTACTGCGGTTCCGCTTGGAGAATCATTGGTTCATCCTGCATGCCTCCTTGCATCGGCAAGGGCATGTCTCCTACTTTGTTGAATTCGTCCTCCATTTTGACACCCATCGGTTTGCGCTCAACTTTCACAGGGGACCCAGCTGGCACCACAGCCAGAGGCTGCGCCTTGGCCTTTCGTCCACCCTTGTCCTTCCCAGTCTTACCGCGCCGGCCGACCTTCTCTTGTGTTCCGTCCGCGTCTGTTTGCCTGCGAACGCGCCCCGGGGTCGGTGTAGATGTCGTTGGGTCTTGATCCGTTTCCGCTCCGAAAGTGGGTGCTGCTGAACGCCGTGGTCGTCCAGTCTCCGTTAGGGCCGGAG
This sequence comes from Bimuria novae-zelandiae CBS 107.79, assembly GCA_010015655.1. Classification (NCBI taxonomy): domain Eukaryota; kingdom Fungi; phylum Ascomycota; class Dothideomycetes; order Pleosporales; family Didymosphaeriaceae; genus Bimuria; species Bimuria novae-zelandiae. The sequence goes on along the minus strand of ML976674.1, from coordinate 877,060 downwards.
CGAGGCCATCTTCTGCTGAGGGGTCGGGCCGTTCCATGTTAGCGATAGCTCCACGTCCACGACCAGCTCCGCCCCTTCTCCGCGGCCCGCCTCGTCCCCTTCTGACTTTACCTTTGTATTCCTTTTGCCATTTTGTAGCATAGTAGTGATTGATGCAATCTTTGTATGTTCTGCTGGTGCCAGCCTCCTTGTACAGAATCTCCGCCAGCTTCCCCCACTTCTTCGCGTATTGATCTCTGTACTGTTGCACCATAATACGATGCTCTTCTTCGGTAAAATCGTCTTCAGGCGGCTCATAATGAAATGCAAAGATACCTTGCCCAGGTTCCCGCTGAAAGTTCGTGTCTATAAATCTTCGTCGCTGCAGTTCATAGTCGGTTAGTTCGGCTGGAACCTCGGCTTCTTTCTCAGGATCAGCCCACGATCGCCTCGGCTCCTTCTCATGCTGTTCCCTCTCCAGTTCCGCAGTACGCAAGGACTCTTGCATTGCAAGCTCAAGATCAAATTCGGTAGCCCATCGGCTCGCATGGCCTCGACGACCGGTTGTAGGAGCCGGGGCGTCCAGGATCGGGCCCATGACAGAAGTGTCAAGCCCCGGTGTTGTGACTTTCACGCTCGGCTCAACGGAAGCTGGTCGCTCGAGGCTGTCCGAATCCTTTGCAGTATCGAGAACGCGAATATGCATCCGCCATTGACGGTACGCTGCAGCATACTCTTCTAAAGCATCCTCGGTGTCGCGTTCGGGCTCTATGGACTTCCGCAATTTGTCTCGAATAGCGAGCATGACAATGTCGGATACGCGCGGCCCTTCTAGTTCGGAAACAGGTGTTGGCGGTCCCGAGCCGAGAAATGGGAGCGAACTCAAATCCGGGGCGTCCTCGTGATCTGCATCGGTGCCGCGACGTAGACGAAGTGCCCTTGTGGCGGGAGCAAGCTGCTTTTCGTCTTCCTCCCTGTATTCCATATCCACATCTTCGGTTTCCTCAGCTTTTGGCGTTGGAAGCTCGGCCGTGGTACTCTCTTGTGGAACGACCGGAGATGTCTTGGGTGAAGGTACAAAAGTCGGTTCCGCAACTTTTGGCTCTTCTTGTGGAAGGTGATCCGCAGTCAAATTTGCCAACAACATGATCTCTTGTAAAGGTGTAGTGGCACGCAAGTGCGGTGCACTGAGATCGATACGTTTTGATTCTAGCAGAGCCTTCTCGCGATTGTACTTGGCCTCTGATTCCGCAAAGTCGTCCTCGTCCAAGTCGAGATCTTCATCTGAATCCTGCAGCACCTCGGGAGCAGACGAAGCTGCTGATACCGGAGGCTTTTCTGTAGCTGGAGGAGCCTCACCCATAGATACGTTGGAAAAGCGCCGAGTCTCGATTGAGGCAGGTTTAGGCGAGTCAGCCCTACGGTGATCTCCAGATGCTCTCCGATCACGACCAACTCCAAGGTCCCCTGGGGGCCGGACGATAGAAGGAGAATCTGACTTGGCCTTCTCGGCACGTTGCGACTCTGGAGCAGAAATACCTGCTTCTAGCTTAGGCGCTTTGGGCGCCATGTTAAAAGCTCGGTCGCGATCTTCAGAAGGAAATTCGCGCTTTGTAGGAATTGTGGTTCTGTTGTTCAAATTCAGCCCCGGCCGCACCCATTGCATACTCTTAGGTGGTCCATTCATGGACATACGGGAAGCTGCAAAGCCAGATCGATCCGGAGGTGGGTACATAGGCGGCCGTGCTGCCATTTGATTACCCCTATCAGCTTTAGGGCCAGTTGGGATATTTGCAGGTAGAGTCTTGGGTGAAGTATTGCTCAACATTATTGTGCCATTTCCGCTGCCACTACGAGAAGAAATGGCTGGTTGCACAGCATTCGGAGACGGATCCCGCGGGTTGTTAATGTAAGGTAGGCGAGCTGGTCTAGGGAAAGAAGGCGATACATTGGCTCTGAGAGCTGCTTGTGGCCCGGTAGGTGGAACTCGTGTTGCTGCTGATGGACCTGCCGGAGGAGAGATAGCTGAGTGAGAGGCGTTCATATTAACAAGAGCTGACGACTTCGGTTCCGTATTCGAGGGAGAGATACCATTATTGCTAGTCGTGGGCAGAGCGAGTGGCGGACGCGCGTCGATACGTGGCTGCTCCAAAGGCATCTTGCTATCCGCCGCTTGGTTGGAGCTCTGGATCTGAGACTGAGGATCTGCAATTTGTCGCTCCGGGGCGCGGTCAGCCTTAGGTCCTGTTGGCGGTGCGGTAGACAGTCCAGCAGGCACACTCGGCTTGGGAGCTGTGGGTGTAGCCGGAACCGCGCCTGCAGGTGCAGGTTGCGCAGGCACCGAAGGTGTAGACGGTGTAAGTTTCGGTGGCTGGGATGCAGTGGTGGGTTTTACATCGAGGAGCGGGTTTCTCCAGACATTGGAGCCAAATGCAGGCACTGCAGCAGGGGGAGATGATGCTCGCGGTGCGTAACGCTCCCGGGAGGCCTCCGCACGACTCGCCAGTAGAAGGTCATCCCGTCCTGGTTCACGCCTGGCATCTTTATTGCCGAGTGCGTCTGTTGCGATTGAAACGCGTCTTGTGTAGGAGTCCACAGGCGGTCCATGCCTGTCGGCGGGTGAATGGTGGGTCGAATGTGGGGCTGCGCCTGTGGGGGTACCAGGAAGATGTCTCGAATCAAGGGTGGTGCTTCCTCGGTGAGTATCTAGCGCACGTGGTCCCGGTTTCGCACCAGCCGGGCCAATATAAGAGTCGTACTCCCTCGGTACAAACCTTCGGTCGTCACGCTCTCTTCTGTCAAAATCTCGATCGCGCTCATCACGGGCGTCTCGGTCCCGTCGTACAGGGTCCCTTGAGCGGCTACGCGGCCGATACGAACGATCAGGAATGCGATCACGTCCTTCGTGATGTCGATCTCTATCGTCTGGATACATTGGCCTACCGCGCCCTCGTCCTTCGCCGTGAAAGTCTCGTCCGCCTCGGCCCCGCCCAAATCCACTGCCCCTGTATGATGAGCCAGTGTTGAGAGGAGGGTCCGAATAAGTCGACCCTGCAGAAGGCGGGCCATCTCGAGAGTTTCTTCTAGCACGACTGATGTCGAGATCGCGCGGAGGGAAATCTCGTTGGTCGCGATTGTCTCTTGAGTCTCTTACGGGAGACCGCCTAGGCGGCGATGGTCGCCTGTCACGCCGATCGCGGTCAAAATCCCGGTCGCGGTCTCTGTCCGACGCGCGCCAAGAATTATGTGACGGATGTGGGTGAGGTATGCTTGATAGCGGCGGCGCATCGCGTAATGACGGCGCCTCACCACGGCCTGCAAACCCTCTGCCTCGCCCATCTCGCGGCGCAGATGGTGGACCAGATGGCCCTCCCGCAGGAGGCCCTCGTGGGCCGTCTACAACTGACTTTGGACCACGCGGGGTCTCCCTGGGCGGGAAGCCGCTCGAGTCTGCATTCGAGCGCGGGCCAGAGTCATTGGCCCTAGGGGGGTATGTGCTTCCGTATGTAGACTGCCTTCTGTCGCGGAACGGCGGCGACCTGTCGCGTACGTATCGGCTGTCTGGATATCTCGAGGACGACATGGGTGTGGACTGAGAGAATGGGACTTCTTCGTACGGGGCTGAACATGGGCTCGGATTTCAAAAAGAGAGGTTCGTTTGCTCTAGGCTTCGTTTCGTGAGGCAAATTGCCCTAAAAGAGTAGAGGCTTCGTTTTGCGAGGTGAGGGCGCTAATGTGTGGCCCTGCGCAGCAATAGACTGAACGGTTGGCGGTGTCTTTGACAACGCGACAAACTCGATGAAGCTGCAATATTGGTCCCAGTGCGCGGAAAGATTTGCCTCGAACCTCTTGGTAGAGAAAGCCTACCGTGGGAAGGCGACGTTGTTGAGATGCCAATGTTGTGGTGATAGAAAACGGCGGGTCGACCAAAGCGCGTGGTGCTGTTGGCTGGCGTTTGATGATGTTCGGGAAGCCGTTTAGCGTGTGACGGACAAGGCGAGGCAGGTGCGAGGCCCTTAGCGTAATGCCCGTGCGCTTCAGGGCTGTTCAGATGTGAGAAGTGACGGAAGACTGTTCGCAAAGCGCAGCAGAAACAACACGCCCGCCTCCGCGAAGACCACCAAAATTCACCGAAGGACGCGTCGAACCGTCCAGGGAAACCGTTGGAGTTGGGGCGTCTCGAGCGGGTGCAGGGAGCGACCAGGCTCGAGCCGTTGGCGTGGCGCTGCTCTTCCTTCGCCGAAGGGAGGAATGATTGCAATAGGAGTCCAGGGGAAAGACGACGGAATGGGGATTCTAGCCGAATGGCGCCGCTCCACGGTGCGGCATGGTGCTGTTGTCGTCTGGGTGCCCGCAAAGAGGGCGATGTTGGAAGACGGAGAGGGAGACCTGCAGGGTGAGAACAACGCACCGGCAAGCACTGACGACGCACTGTCTTCCAGCGGCTGGCCAATATCGGGCACTTCTAACCACATGCATGTCACAGCTTACAAGGATACTGTAGCTCCCGGGACGTATAATCTGTCATTGGTCTGAAATAGATCTGTGGTCCCTGCGCGCCCCCAACGCTTGAAACCTGAGGGCTGTGTCAGATTCGATGCGTTACCCTAACCCGACAAACAGATGCACCGTCGGCAGTGCCGGAGAGGTGCTGTAGGCGACTCTGTTCTGACTGTTGAAAGCCATGGTTGTTGCCGTCAGAAGTTGCGTCGGTCGTGCTTGCCTCCGCAGCATTCGTGCCTGCCCGAACGCCCTTGAGTGTGGATCTGCAAGTGCCCCTCGGCCGCGCCTTTCCCGTTCCGTGCTAGCTCAGCCCATCGTGGGGTTAATCGGGTCGTGGCGCGAACCCACGCGCCCTCAGATTTTGCCAGTTGCCCTCAACCGAGAAAGAGACAGCGGCACATCGTCCACAATAAATACCTTTACAAAACCAGACCCCGCGGGAGGTTGTTCCAAGAATCCCTTGAATACCCCTTCAACACCGACACTTCATCACTGTGCGCAACTTCACCAAGATGACCCCGGCCAATCAGGAGGCGACGTCACAGGCCCCAGCCGGCGCCACCGATGCGGTCTTGAAACCGTCCGAGCCGGTGCCAGCAGATGCGAGGGAGGTGCAGGGCGTCGATTTCAACAACTATGGGCAGCGCAGCATCACAGTCGAGGAGCTGGTGGCAGGATATTCGCGCATGGGCTTCCAGGCAACTGCGATCGGCGAGGCGGTGCGCATTGTCAATGACATGGTAAGTGGCCTTTCCGATGGCGCATGGAGATCCTTGTCTGTGGAGCTGCGGGCGGTTCCCGGCTGCTGCGCTCTTGCGAAACAATTTAGCCGGATGTGGCATGCTTAGCCAGCCTTGGGTTATGCACCTAATGTTTCTTTCTAACAGTGACAGCGTACGTGGAAGGATGCCGAAACAGGCGAGGGCACGACTGTATTTCTGGGGTACACGTCGAACCTGGTATCATCTGGCTTAAGAGAGACGCTGCGTTACCTGGTACAGCACAAACACGTTTCTGCAATCGTCACGACAGCTGGCGGCGTCGAAGAGGACTTCATCAAGTGCCTGGGGCCGACCTATCTGGGCGCTTTCTCAACGCCCGGTGCCAGCTTACGTGCGAAAGGTCTGAATCGGATAGGAAACCTTGTGGTTCCGAATAACAACTATTGCGCGTTTGAGGATTGGGTCCTACCGATACTGGACCAGATGTTGGCGGAGCAAGAAGAGAGCAAAAAGACCGACGAGCCCATCCATTGGACCCCAAGCAAGGTGATCAATCGCTTGGGCAAAGAGATCAACAACGAGCAATCAGTATACTACTGGGCATGGAAGAACGACATCCCGGTCTTTTGTCCAGCATTAACAGACGGCAGCCTCGGGGACATGCTCTACTTCCACACTTTCAAGTCGTCGCCCGAGCAGCTACGCGTAGACATCGTAGAGGATATCCGCAAGATAAACACCATCGCTGTGCGAGCGAAGAGGACCGGAATGATCATCTTGGGTGGCGGCCTAGTCAAGCACCACATTGCGAATGCGAATCTGATGCGCAATGGCGCAGAGAGCGCCGTCTACATTAACACGGCGCAGGAGTTCGATGGAAGCGACGCTGGGGCGCGGCCGGACGAGGCAGTCAGTTGGGGTAAGATCAAAGTGGATGGCGATAGTGTCAAGGTATACGCGGAGGCGACAATAGCATTCCCGTTGATTGTGGCGGCGACATTTGCGAAAGGGAAAGCGGATGAGCCGGCGAGTTGAGGAAGATTGCGTGGTGGACAGAATGGAACGACTAGAGCAATGACCACAACTTTTTCAGCTAGGCATCAAGTTGTTCATACGATTTTAAATCGAGATACGTCGGCCACGCCATCTGACAGTATCAGCACGAGTCGTGAGCGGAGGTGAGGTGCAGGTAAAGCCAGACGTGCTACAGGGATGCGTGGCTGTCTTCACACTAGGAGCTCCCTGGCGTGTTGCAGCCTAGCTACCTTCGCGCTGGAAGTGCTCTGCCTCCAGCTGTGCGACTCATCTGCTGATGGCTGCGCCATCTGCGATACTAGTGACGGCAAGCTCAATGAAAAAAATTGGGGGTAGAAGGGCTCACTGGTGATGCTCGAGGGCGGTCCTCGCCAACGACAGACAAGTGTAGGAACGCGGAAACGGATCGCGTGGGGAAGCGCTAATCGCAATGGTGCAGCAGCCTCACTCACCGCCCGCCGTATAAATGGTCCAGGCAGCTGCCAGCATGTGCACAAGGTCCAGCCTTACACGTCCAAGCCCAGCCACGCCTCACAGCCGCGAAAGTTGTCGTCGGATTCGAGACTTTATTCTCGTAGTCTGTCATACCTACGTGCACACATCATCCACATATAGAGAGACTGCCCCGATTCATTATCGATAAAGCTTCACCGATAAGCTTAGCTTGCTCTAGCTGCCAGCTACCCATCTCACATCGTCGCTGAGCAGTAGAACCCGAGTTAGTTGTCTTGCTCACGTTGGAAACGTTGTCGCCTTTCCAAGTCTAGGTCAGCTCATCCGTCTCGGTGAGAGAGAGTCCAAGCACGCTTTGTGTTACCTGGTATTAAGTAGAGGCCGCCTATACGCAATACGGTGCCTCGGACCTACAATGATATGCGTATATTCGGCGGCCGCTGTATCACACATACCAAGGCAACGCGGGCCTATCATCACGAAGCTCTCGTCACTCACCATCAGCCATCACGCAATCACTAACGCCTCGCAGCTGCCTCACGCCTCTCACCTATGCACGCGCCGTTTAGATTCCCGCCGCAGCCATGAGCTCGACCGCCGTTCATCCACCACCCCCACCAATATTGTTCGGGCAGCCGCCGTCTTCTTCTCCATCGTTCTCGAGCCCGCAATCACCCGTGGAGTCGCAACACCACACACAGCCTCAAATGGCCTCCTCGCCGCCCCCGCCGCTGACCGCCGAAGACGTTGATATGAGCGCGTCTACCACACTACCCGCCGCCGGGCAGCGGCACGATCGGGAAGACGCAGTCATGCAGGATGGTTTGATCGATGGGGTCCAACCAGAAGCAACCAACACCACAAATCACAATCAAGCAAATAACGTCGCTATAGAAGTCGCCGCTGTTGCAGCGGATGAAGATGCTATGGATACCACTTCGGACGATGCGCAGGGCATAGTACTCCCAAACGGCTCAGCCGATCCTCCAGCGCCTGCCGTTACACCGGCATCGCCAAATGATGCGAACCAGGCGGAGGGAAACAATGAGAATGCGATCAATGTCACGGCCAACATTGTAAGTACTACATGCTATAATACTGCGTACTACCCGGGGATATTTAATTTATACGCCGACTTTACACCAACACGACGTCCAGGCTGGCACTGTCCATATGGTGTCGGCATCTGTCTTCTACGTCCGGGTGCAGCCGTAGGCCTGAAACTGATGTTCGCTGACTATGTTACCCGCAGCCGAACGACGCTCCTCCGGAGCCGCCAGTGCCAGCGGACCTGCAACCGCCTCCACCACCCCCGCCCGTCGAAAACGCCCCAACTGACACCGACTCGTCTGATGATGATGGCGGCCAGCCGTGGCATCCTATCGCCGAAGACACTTCAGCGCCGGACGACGACGAGCTGAGAGAGATCGAAGCCGGCACCGAACGAAGCGGCCTAGACCATGAGTATTGGGAAAAGAAGGCATTCGTGCCGTTGGAAGACCCGGAGTACACACCAGCAGAGAGCGGTCGGATCACATGGCTCATCGATAATTACAACGGCACGCGCGAGAAGCCTAATCGGGATTTGGTCATGAAGTCGGAGCCTGTCACAATCGGGGGTCATCAATGGCGAATAAAATTCTACCCCAAGGGCAATGACTCTGACTATTTGAGTGTGTACGTGGAGTGTCTCAGCGTCGAGGGCAAGAGGAAGAAAGAGGATGCAGCCGAGGCCAGCGACGCGAAGAATGAGGATGTTGCGGAGTCAAAGGTGGAGGATGGCCCTTCTTCAGAACCGGTCGAGTTTCAGCATACGCCCCTGCCTCTTCTTGGGTCAAAGTCAATACCGAAGCGGAAGAGTGTAGCGGCACAAGTCTCCGTCGTCCTCTACAATCCCTCCGAACCTCGTGTCAACTATTCACGCACTTGCTTGCATCGCTTCTGCACATCTTCACCTGATTGGGGCTGGACACGATTCTGTGGGCCACATTACGACATCTCTCACCGGATTCGTGGCCACAGACAGGCACTTCTTCGGGACGACAAGCTTGCATTTACTGGCTATATCAGGATTGTTGAAGACGAGACGAACTGCCTCTGGGAACATCCCAGCGGGGACAATGTCTGGGACAGCTTTGCAATGACCGGGTTACAATCAGTAGCACTTAGGGACAATGGCGGGTCCCCTGACGGAAATGTTGTATCCGCTGTCACTTCATGGCTTCTGTTCAAGCCTTTCAGGCAATTCTTGTATCGCTTTGAGGTCCTCGACAGTGAGAAGGAACCCTTCTCCCGGCCAAAACCGCTCATTGGAGCTTTCCAGAAAGTGCTGTACCAGCTCAGGACTGAAGTACAGCCTGGTGCAGGCCCGGTCGATCTTGGGGATATCTTTGAAGCGTTAGACTGGTACGGACCTCCAGAGCCGTTGCACAAGTTTGACGTTGTGCAGGTTTGGGAGTATATCCGCACTAAACTCGAAGATGAGCTATTGGAGACACCTCACGTCGATATTCTTGACAATCTCTATGGGCCAAAGCGAGACTACACGAAGGGCGTTCCTAGCTACCGGGTACCAGTAGTGAGCGTGGGTAGCATGCAGGAAGCTGTCAATCAATCCCCGGACTTCCTGAAGCCCGGTACCACACTCCCTCAGCTTCTGACCATAGAGCTAGAGCGTCAGGTTTTCGATCCCGCCTCCCACTCTTACGTCAAGGTACTCAACAAAGTTACATTGGACGACCATATCAATGTCCGAGGCATCGCATATACGCTCTACGGCTTTGTGGTACATAAGCAAAACCTCCAGTCGTGTATTTACCAGCCGATCCTTCGACCTGAAGGACCCGACTCCAAGTGGTACAACTACACAGATAGCAGGGAAGGCAACAAAGTCGTAGGTCTGACTCACAGACAAGCTGTTACGGCGCACGAAGGCAAGGAAGCCAAGACTCGTGTAACTGGCAACGATTCCGTTGCATACATTGCAATGTATGTACGTGATGATGTGGCACAACCTGCTTTCACCTCCCGACCTGAGTCTGAGCAGTGGGAAGTTCCTGAATGGATCACACGAGAGCTGGAGAGACAGAAGGCTTCTGAGCAACCTCCACCGATACCCATACCGACGGAGGACCCGGGTGCGCCTCAGGAAAAGGACGAGAATAAAACTAATGAGAAAACCGATGAAGAGATTGGCGATGTCGAAGAGCGCCAGTTCCACATTGTCGATTCCGCAGTCTTTCTGCAACACGAAGGCCCAGGATACTTTGACGCATTTGATGAGAGATGGCAGTCAAACATGTCCGGCCTCACGGCTTCGATCGCGTTGAAAGCTACCGATGGATGCCAGGACATTCGTGAGAAGATCGCAGCGGCATTTAAGGATGTCAAAGATATCCGAGATCCTAGGCAGGTGAAGTTTTGGTTTGTCGATACTTATCAGGGTTCCTTCGCATCTCCTCATCTGCTCAGCACCGGCAAGATCGAATATTCGAGCGGAAGCTACAACCGCTATGCTACGGACTTGAAAGACTGGAAACTGCAGAACTCTTCTGGGGATTGGGGATGTCGTCGGCTCTGGGTTCATGTGATCCCCTTTGCCGACTTGCCTGAGCCTCCAAAAGACCCTGAGCCTGAAGCAGGGCCCGAAGTAGCATCAGGCACATCTTCTGAGCAGATACAACATGCCGAATCCGCCCCTGCTGTAGACGTTCCGGTCCACGATGACATCGCTGCTCCGGTACCAGAAGTTACCCAACCTCTGGCAGCAGAAGACACGCCCATGAGCGAACCGGATGAACCAGAATTGGAACCTCAGCACGCCAGCTCACCGCCGGCGGACGCAGAACCACCAAGTCCCCCTACAAATGCACCTGAAGGTGACGACACAAACATGGTGGAAGTCGATGCATCGATGCCGCCCGATCCGCCCGTCGTGGACGTTGTCATCCCGAATAATACTGGTGATGACACGGAAATGGGAGGCACACAGGATTCTGCATCACTTCCCCCGCCACCGACCGATCTGCCCGTTCCTCCGCCCGGGGATGCACAAGAGCGCCCGCGCACTCCTCCACCTGCGGAAGCACCGCGCCCACGAACACCCGAACCGCCACCGGATGAGATCTACTTTTTCCTAAAATATTTCAACGCAGAGAAGCAGATTCTGGAACCAAAGGGTTCGTTCATTGTCCTTAAGTCAGCACGTCTTGACTCCACAGTGCAGAAACTACTCGAACTTCCCGACACGAAGTTCGACTGGTGGGAGGAAGAAGACCTTGTCCACGCCCACGCTCTCCGGCGCAACAAGTCCTTCGCCTCCAACGACCTCCACAACGCAGCCGTAATCATCTACGCGCCCCCTCTCACCGACGAGCAGAAGAATGCCCTCGCAGACCGTGCAGCGTTCGCCGATTTTCAGCAATTCCTCCAGTTCCGCGCGAACGCACGCAACTTCCCCGCCCGCATGAACGGCCACTTCACCTTCAACTACTTCTCTAGCCAGTACTACAAGGGCGTCTACGTCAACGGGCATCGCCACGGCCACGGCTTGCGCATCTACCACTCCGGCGCCACTTACTCTGGTTCTTTCCGCCTAGGTCAGCGCCACGGCCACGGCTTATACACGTTCCAGAATGGCGACACGTACGATGGCGAGTGGGTGGCCAACCAGCAGCACGGCACGGGAACCTTTGTCGAAGCCACCACCGGCAACACGTACACGGGCGGGTGGCGGAACGATAAGAAGTTCGGCGAGGGGGTTACACATTGGAAGAGCGCGCAGGAGACAGAGCGCTTGTGTCGCATTTGCTGGGAGGAGCCGGCGGAGGCGGCGTTTTATGATTGTGGCCATGTGGTTGCTTGTGTGGGGTGTGCGAGGCAGGTGGAGAGTTGTCCGGTTTGTAGGAGGAGGGTGTTGAGTGCGATGAAGTTGTATTATGTGGTGTAGAGATCCCTCTCGACGAGGAGGAGCAGTGTGAAGGCAAGATGGAGAGCGAATGTAGGTGGAGATGAGATTGGTAAGCATTTGAGCGGGTGGGAAGGCGTTTTGAAGATTGGATTGGATGGGGTGGTAAGGGCGTTGGTGTTTGGCTTCTTACGTTCTTTTACCTATTTTTTTCCTTCCTGAGAGAGTGTGGTGCGGTGGGTCGACTTTCACACACCGACTTTACAACACGCTTTATGGGCATGATAGTTTCAAGGGCTATGGTCATGTGCGAGTAGATAAGTAATTCATTCTGGCTATGACCGACTGTTTCTGAGTCAGGGATGATATGGGCAGCTTATACGAATCAAGTGCATATTTCGCGGTAGCGAAAGAAGGTGCATGCCAACCTGGGAAGGTAAAGGGATGGTTTTGTGAAGCGAGGGTATGGAAGGACAGTCTATTGTGCTATGATGCGATTCTATGGTAAGTGAACGAACATATGTGGAGAACATGTAACAGCTTCAAAGACAGTGACAATGTCAAGCTCTACGCTCATGGTGCCTTCCTAAAGCGCCCAAATGGCTTCCCATGATCCGCCAAGCTCACCGCCAACCCAGTTACTCCTGGTGTTGCAAGGAAGGAAAGTCTCTGTATCCGTGCTCCGGATCTTGCATTGTGTCCCTGCTGGGCGCATTCGATATACTCACGTAGTGCGTAACGTGAATCGTTTTCAAGGGCAGCGTATCCTCCTCGCTAGTCTTTGCTCGATGTACGGGCGGAGGTACAGCCACAGCATAGGCTTGTGATCGCTCGTTCGAGAATAGGCGCTTGAGGACGCTGCTCGTACTGGATGATTTCACGCGTGGAGAACGAGTGTTGTTCGATTGGGTGACGTAGAGCTGCCGGAATGCAGCGAGGGAGGACACGAGAAGAGCTGTAATCACATCGGATGAATACTCTACCTTTTGTAGGATTGGCGCTTGCTTGAGGTGGGCACTTACTGACGGACATTTCAAGTTTGTACCATAGGTATAGCCAGCTTAAATCTACTTGGCTGTGCGCAGTAGGCGTGACGCTCACCCGCACGATGGAAGTTCCCATGACGATGACGGTGAGGGAGAATAGTGACATGGGGGCGATCTTCTTCTTCAGACGTACGCGTACGTTCCAGAGCATGATGATCGGATATGTGATGACTAGAATGTCTCAGCACTATGACTGTTCGAATCGCACTATTTCATACTCAGCAGATCAGTGATTACATCGATTGCGCACTGGTAGGCGAACAATTTGTGTTCCGACGCTAAAGAGGCTTCATTAGCGCACTGCGCTGTGGAAATGTGGTTAGTGCTTAGCCGTAATGCAAAGAAAACCAATACTTACTAAAGATGTACTCAAAAGACGACAGGAGGCATTTGTACTGCTGTGCGCTTGCCGCGGTGATGTAACCTATCAGGGTTACAACAGCGACGAACCAATACCATTTCTTCCGGAGCCCCTCGTGATGGTTGTCTAGCCTCCTAAAGAAGACCAAAAATGACGCTTTGATGCCGAAAATGCACGTCTGGTAGAGCCACAGAAATGCCACCGTTCCATGCAGGAGGCGGCGCTCTCTTGCTAGGACCTCTGGCGTGGGCATCAGCTCGCCGGTTGTCAACTTGTACTGGTCGTAAAGGTCTCGGGATCCTATCTGCCAGATGGCGCAGCAGGTTAGACTGCACACCCATGAGAGTACGACGAGGAAGTCGTCGGCGAATAGTTTTCGGAACGACTTTGCTCGGATTGCGAGGCGCAGGAAAACGAAGAGTGATGCGACGGCTTCTCCGTCCTACATCATTCCATATGGCAATGAGCTCTGTTTTATCGCGTGGTGGGGAAAACCAGAAAGATGTAGACTCACAAGAAAGACCTGTTTGCTGACCCATGGTGTTGTAGATGCTCCAACAGCCATGGTGGTTGTGAACCAGCTGATTCTTTGATCGAGAAGTGTATAGTGGACACACACGCGGTTGTGCTTCAGATCTGGAAAGCCGAAGAATAGCAATTTAGGGTTTTCTTGAAGTCTAGCATCGTGGGGCTTCAGGCCGAGCCTTATGTGAGGTTTGATGTTTGCCACTGAGCTGATGGCTTGTTTTCCTTTTGTTTGTTTTTGATGTTTGCCACCGAGCTGATAGCTTATTTTCCTTTTGTTTGCTGTTTGCCAGTTATCTAGGATGTTTGCGCCTGGGTATATAGGAGATAGCTTACCTCTAGTGGCAGAGGGGGATATACATGAGTTATTTGGTTCACAGTTATGAGCCCGGCATAGTGTTTTGTCGGGCAACTCAGCTATTGCAGTCAGTGATCGCTCTTAGTTGTCTAATCTTTCACACATACCATTTGTTTGCCCTCTCTATACAATTACGATGACGGCCGAATTGCAGGCAGCATCCCGAGCGATGGGAGTGATCCTTAAGACGCCTAAGGACTGGCAAGCTTGGTTATTTTTGCGTAAAGATACAGCGCAATAGCATAGGCTGTGGGAGTATGTAGATCCTAACGTGCCAGAGGCAGATTTAAAGTAATTAACAGCGCCCACTCTACTAGAGCTAAAAGACGCGTTACCACGCGCAGGGGCAAATAAGGAACTAATCCTTATACTAGTAAATTATACTAAGTAAGATCTTAATAATAAAAGGTTTGCGCGCTACTAATTCTAATATTAGAGGTATAAGTAAGATCTTTTAGTATTTAAGCGTTAGTAGAGAGCGCTTATTCTCTTTAACTTTAAGACAGCGCGCACTATATATTAACGCAACTTATACTTACTATAAGGTAAGGATACTACTTATAAATATTTAGTTACCCTTAAGGCCTACTTATTATTTATGACAGCCGTAATTAAGCGTAAACTAAAAGAGAAGTATCGCTAGTTATGCGTGCTACTAAGGGACAAGAGTATAGAGATTTAGCTAAGGGACTAGCTTAATATAACGAGGTAAGCGCATGCGGTTTCGCTGTTAAATATTATAAATAACTAATTAGTAGAGGATTTTCTAGTAGCTATTAAGGTAGTAGATCTAGAGTATAGAGCGCCTGCGCTAGCAAGTTATCTTAAGTAATAGCGCACTAGCTAGATAACTACTTTATTATTAGAAGATAAGATTGCGACGTATAAGAACTACTTATAAATAACTTAACCTAGGGCCCTTTAACTTATAGTAATAGCAGGAGAGCTTTAAGTAGCAAAGACTGTCTAAGAGTTAGATAAGGATAGCTCTAACGATAAGGGTAAGAGCTACTTATGTAGATTTTACTACTAGTAAGAGAACTACTATTACCTTAACCTATATGCTAAAGGCAGGCGCGTAGACTTTAAGGATAAGAAGTCTATATAAGAGCGTATTAAGAAGGCTTATAAGGACAACGCTAGCTTAAAAGAGAAGGTAGAGGAGTACCTAGGCAAATAGCGTAAGCGTAATAACATAGATATTAAGGAGATAATTATAGTAGATAATGGTAAAGCTCCTACTGCTTTAGCTACTTATACGGCTAATTTTATAGCAAAGGCTGTCCTTATAGATAATAACTCTCTACTATTTAGAGATCTCGAAGTCGCAGCTATCGTAGAGGGTAACAGTTTATAGGACTGCTAGATTCTAGACCTAGGTAGTAATACTTATATTATTAACTTAGAGGACTAAGTAGGCTAGGAAAGGCAACGTAAGGAGCACGATAGCAAGACTATTACTACTAGAGTAAGTTATATTCTAGTAGAAGCCTAAGGTAAAGTTAGCCTCTCTATTTGTATACTATCTAGTATTAAGAGTTTAGCACTTACTTACGTTGCTTTTATGCTAGGCTTCTTAATAAGCGTTATAGGCCTAGGCCGCTATCGTGATGTAGGCATTTACTTTAACTCTAGTAAAGATATTTTATATAGGAGCTTAAGGGTAATTACTTATTTAGAGTACTAGCAGGGCCACTAGTTACTTAACGTTAAAATAAGCAAGCGACTAAAGAAGCTAACATTATTTACCTTTATAATAAGGATAGCACTATTAAGAATACTAAAATTTGTTTAAAAACTTAGCGCGAAGCTTGCTTATGCTATATAAGGTTATCTATTAAAAGAGGTAATCTAATACTTATAAGATAATATAGTTAGCGTTGAAGTAATAGACGTCGAGCAATAGGACCTTAATTACCAGGTTTATTACGAGGCAAAGCTTACGTAGCAAGTGTCTAGGCGTACGCTAGTAGACATAGTAAAGCGCCTGTTTTATTATATTACTATTAACGTTTTATAAATCCGCGAGCATAGAAAGCTCTACTATAATCGCGATAGGTACGCTGCTTATGTGGTAGACAAGTACTTTAAAAAGAATAAGGTAGAAATAACTAGGATAAGAAACGCTAGAGAGTTACGTCCTTAGCTACTTAGCGTAATTTGGCAGATCTAGAGGCAGTTTAATTACGACGTAATTATTATAAAAGCTAACAACGAGAAAGGATTTAGGTTTAAGAGTCTTTATAATAAATTAGGAATACGCTTAGAGCTACGGGCATTAGACACACTAGAGTAGAACAGCGGCGCTAAAATAGCTAGAAAGACGCTTAGCACGAGGGCGAGAGCGCTAACGTTGTAGGCTAACTTACGTAAGAAGCTAGCGAATAAGATATATAAGATAGTAAGGTACTTACTTAACCATACGCCAACGAGGTCGTTAGGCTAAAAAACTCTATATAAGATTATCTAAAGACACAAGCCTATTATCTCCTATATGTAGCCTATTAGTTATTAAGCATACGTATTAAATAAACACTTGCTAAAGGCTGCAAAGACGCAGTCTAGGGCTCTTATTAGCTATCTTATAGGGTATAATTTAACTAATATCTTTAGGATTTAGCTACTAACGAAGGACTAAGTTATTCGCGTAAGAGACGTTGTTTTTAACCTAAGTCGTTTTTATAAAGGTAGTAAAGATAGGTATAACGCGCAAGCTATTACGAGATCTATTAAGCTATTAGATATGCTAAAGATGCTAAATAAAGATAATATTAAAGTAAAGGACTTACTAACAACCCGGTAAGCGCGAGCGCGTATATTACTCTAGTAATTAACTGCGTCTAATAGGGGAGTTCTCTCCTAAGTTAAGCATAGAGTGGATAAGAAGGCTTCTGTAATTACTAAGCAAGTTAAAGAGATATAGCGTATAGTAGACGCTTTATTTTGTGACATATTATGCCTAGTAGCTGGAAATCTGGACAATCGAGGCGACAACGTTATTCTGGACAAATAAATTCAAACGCTAGAAAATAAATTAGAGTAAGATAAGGCTTAATTATAGTAGTAGCTTAGGGGTGAGGAGGGTTTAGTGTTAAGGGAAAGAGTCTTAGCACAAAAAGATAAAGATACTTAATTTTTTAACGTGCACTTAACACTACCTTTACCT
The DNA here is from genome assembly GCA_010015655.1 of Bimuria novae-zelandiae CBS 107.79. Classification (NCBI taxonomy): domain Eukaryota; kingdom Fungi; phylum Ascomycota; class Dothideomycetes; order Pleosporales; family Didymosphaeriaceae; genus Bimuria; species Bimuria novae-zelandiae. The sequence continues at coordinate 860,006 of ML976674.1, read as the reverse complement.
ACTTAGTAACTAGTTATAAACTATTCTACGACTAAAATACTAAACTATATGCCTAATAGGCATACGAATAATGCTCCTTAGCGTTAAAATCTTAATTTTTTAGAGAAAAATATCGTTTTAGGCAGGCGTAAGCATAGGCTAATAAACTATAATAATCCTATTAGATGTCACGTCTTAATGGATGTCCTAATGATTCAGGGGGTTGAATTAATGTATTGGGTTGTTCTGCCTGTCTACGGGGTTCCCTCGGCAGGTTCTGTGTGTTCTTAGTTAATCCCCGGCCTTTTTCGGGCTACCCCTGATCCTCCGAACTTGATATGCTTTTTATCTGACACACCCCCTTAGCTTAGAGCCGTTCGAGCCATGGCCAAGGTTATCAAACGAGGGTGAGGTTATTAAGCTAGTCTTAAATCTCCTCTAAAGGTGCTTTATTAGCTACCTTTTAATTCCTTACCTCTACCAGTCCTAGTTGCTTCAGGAAGTTCTGCCACTAATTTACCAAAAGTACTTTAGTTAAGCCGTCTATAATTATCTTTGTAGATTTAGTGTATTCTACCTTTATCCTTCCCCTGGTTACTTCCTGTCGGAGCTAGTAGTTATATATATTAACGTGTCGAAGCTTCGTATGCAGCTTTAAGATCTCTTACGTTACTAGCTAAATAGTTTGCTAGTTGTTATATTAGATTATAATAGTAGGGCTAGGTAGCTTAACTTTTAGTTTCTCTATTAATCTTAATATAAAGATAGCTTCCTTTGCGACTTGCGCCAGAGCAAGGAGCTTAGCTTCTATAGTTAATGTAGTAATAGTGTCTTATTTGCTTGCACGCCATGCAATAAGGCCATTAAATAGCTTAATAGCGTAGCCTTGCGAGCTCTTATAGTCTAGAGTGTTATCCGTAAATAAGGCATTACTTACTACCTGCAAGGATTTGCCTCCTCTAAATTAAAGTGTCTTCTACTTTATTTTGTTAAGGTACAGCAGGGCACGGTCAGCCGTATAATAATATTCTAGACTAGGATTTAATAAGAATCTCGCTAGCCTTAAAGTTACAAATATAATATCCGGTCGGGTACTAACAGCTGTATATAGGAGTGATCCGATCTTACGTTAGTATTTATTAATCTTTGTGAGCGAAGCCAGCCCTTCTCTTGGCTTAAGCTCCCCTATGCCTATTAGGGTGTCATGTCGAATTGTTTAGTTATTAACCAGCTGGCTGATTTTGTCACAGTATGCGGCCTAGGAGAGTTAAATAAGTTAGTTCTACTAATCTCTAATTACTTTAATTCTTAGGAACTATAGTAGGTCTTCTCCGCCTATTATTAAGTATTTCTTCCTAAGTTATTCTACGACTTGCTAAGCTTAGCTAGCTTTATCTCGGTGGTGCGTAATAATAATATTATCTACGTAGAAGAAGATAATAATACTATCCTTAATTATGTAGCATGGCTTATAGGGCACGGTTTAGAAACCAAACTTAATAAGCGTAGCTATAAACTCTTTTTACTAAAGAAGTAATAAGATTTATAGTCCGTAGAGTGCCTTTTGGACTTTAAGGATAGTACTAGGTTTTTAATATCCAGGCGGCATACGCATGTAGACTTCTTGATCCAGTAATACGTGTATAAACGCGTTAGTAATATTATATTATATAAGTTTAAGGTTATATTTGGTAGCAATTACTATAAGTAAGCGAAAGGATCTTCTAGCTAATATTACTACGTAGGTGTCCTAGGAGGTTATATTGCGTTATTAGTCTCCTTTAACTACTAGTCGCGCTTTGCACTTAATAAACTAGTAATATTTATTAAACTTGTACACATACACCCACATATAGTCTAGGATTTGTTGGCCTATTGCCTTTACTGTCTTGTACGGTACTTCCATCCAGGATTAGGTAATTCTATAACTGTCTAGATGCGATTGCTACGCTTCCCGGAATAATTCTCCTATTAGATGTTAGTTAAGGTCCGTTTTACAAGTAGGTGGCGGAGGTAACTATAATTAGTAAATCTTAACGCCCTTCGCTAGTAGTCTTTTTATCTAGGCTTTATTAATTATATTCCTATTGTGTTTTCTAACCCTTTCTACTTTTATTCCTGCCATGAAAGCTGCTGCCCAGGGGACTGTCTTAGATAAAGTAATCTCAGGTAGGTTTATATTTTCCCCTATTATTAGCTGTGCTAGCAGAGCTGCAGGTAGTAGAGTTAAAAGTAGTGTTAGGTAGTGATTTTTAATTTTCCTTCCTTGATAGTAGCCCGGTGGGTCTACTTCGTCCTCTATAGGTGATTCGTTTTCTGCGACATCGTCTTTATAGAATAATTTGGTTTCTGGTTAGTGCACCAGTAGTGGTAGCTTAATTATCTTAATATATATAGCTATCTTGGCCAGCGTATTATGCATAACGTTGTCTATTAGATCCTCTATCTTCCTATCAAAGATTATATTTTTATTAAATACAACGTCTCGCGTGCTGATAACTTTAGCTAGCGTCAGTATCTATATTTAGTAAATGTTTAATAACTAGTATCTGATAAGGTATCCGATCTATGCTTTAGGGTCGAGTCGTTGTAGTCTTGATTTTCTATAGTAGGTATTATTTATTATAGCGAATGCTTTGCATCCGTACGCCTTTAGGTAGGCTAAGTTTAGTTTCTTAATAGACGTAACAATCCTATTAGCTAGTAATACTCGTGTGAAGAATATCTCGTATAGTGTTTTCTAGTTATTCGTGTAGTTTGGCGTTCGATTATATAGATACACTCTAGCTCTTGTGATTTTAGGCTAGAGTTCCTATAGAAGGTTTGCGTCTAGACGCATTGCGTAAGATTTTTCTTTATTTACGCCCCTTAAGCGTTTAGCGCTGCCGTTTTAAGCTTGCGTGTCTAGTGCTAAAGGCTTAATAATTACGCCTAGGCTTTTTAGCCACCGCTTAACTTTAGGTTTAACTGTGGTGATCTCATTGTCCGTTTTAATAACTTTTAGAGTGATGTTATATTAGTTCTTAAGAAATCCAAAGAAGATTATTAATGTCTTAATAATTAACCTTGCCGTTTGGTTATCCGTAAAGTAGAAGTCCTATTAGAGACCGGAATATCTGTCTGTAACGAGCATCTGGCTCTTCTCTTTATTAAACGATAGTGATTTGTAGGTGTGGAAATTAATAGAAAGCCTTTCTACGGGTCCTTGCTTATTAATTCTAGGTGCGTGGCTTATCTGCCTTTGCATCTTTGCTCTTTTACATAAGTTACACTCTATTATTGTAATTCCCTTAATGCGCACCCCCTTAGCTCGCTGCACTAGGTGCTTGATTACGGCGGGTCCTAGATAACTAAGCCTTTTATGCTATAGGAGGGCTAATGCTCTTTAAGGTTATTATTATGTTTAAGAATTATAGGAATATGTATAGTGCGCTGCATAGTGCACGGGTTAGTGTTCTAATACTTATTATTTATAAATTTTAGTAAGCTCTCTAATAGTTGTTCTATTTAGTCGCTTTAGGGTAGTAGGCTCTAATTAGGTATCTTACTAGAATTCCTTCTGCCTTAGCACTTAGAAGGAGACTAGGTTATATAGCATGTCTAGGCATATTGCTACGTTATATAGTACTAGTCTTTTAGCTCCCTGTTTATGTTTTAGGTTTAAGATAATAGTTCTGTATTCTTTTACCTAGATTTGAGTGTCGCCTGCCTATATAAAGTTGTCTTATGTAGGTGGCTAATAGTTCTAAATCTAGTTAGGGTCGTTCGTGATGTGGCACGTCGAGCCCAAGTTAAGGATAAAAGAACGCCGAAGAGGATAGTTAAATTAGTCTATAGTAAAGGTCGCAGAATAGGCGGCTTACACCTTTAAAATCTATCTTCTATTTAGTTACTAATTAGTAATCTCTAGAGTTAGGGTATAGGAATTCTTAAAGGATGGAGTCTTGGTTCTAGGTCTACTTTAAGCTCTTAGTAGACTTTAAAAATTAGCATCGTGCTCTTATTTTAGAGCAACGTATTTAGCTATTTTTAGGTTTAGCTCCTACTATTCTAGTGCTTTGTCCAGGTAGAAATAGAAGCATTCCCTGATAGGGTGTCTTATATCGTAGGCTAGGCACTTGGCGGTTTTATTAGTGCCTGCTCTAGTAGGTTTACCATAATTAGCGTTCGCTTTGGCGGAGTTACTACTACCTTATTAAGGGTTTAAAGAGCTTAAAGGTGCACGATCATTATCCTTTATAGTTATACGTTAATGTCGGGGTCTACCCTATTTTATACCCTAAGAGTTTCCTATTTTTACATGTTAGGGATCCCCTTGCATGCTCTAGGTAGCTTAGCTACTTTTAGCGAAATAAGATAAGTCTTCCGTTATAAACGCTACCTTTTAGCTTCTGTTTCGCGTTATTAGATAATTTAGCATTATATATTCTCGGAAACGTCCTATTATGTCCTTTTGGTCCATGCCAGGTAGGTCCTTTCTATTTAATTAGAAGGTTGCAGCCCATACTAGAGCTATCTTATTTACTACTAATATAAAGTCTATAGCCACAGGATTAAATTATATAGTATTAGACACGTTTAGTGTCTTAGCCTCTGTTGCGGCATAATTATATTTAGTAAGCTATGTGTCCTAGTTATTTACTGTGCGTAGAGGCTTTAACAAGCTGTGGTATCGCTATCGCGCTTGCTCTTATTTAAACTTAGAGGTAACTCCTACTTTTGCTTTTAGCTTTGTAATCTATTTTTTAATAGTAGTATTTAGGAGATAGTAAGTGCGTTATAGATGCGGTGCTACTAATAACTAGATAAATACTATAATCTGCTGCAAACTTGCGACTTTAGTTTTATATTTTATATACTGCATCTTGTATTTCTCTATCCGGAGTTTATAGAGGTCTAAGTCCTCTTTATAGCTCTTTAGTCCAGCGGACAAAAGTTCGAATAGTTTTAATAATAAGACGCCATCTAGAAGGGTTGCGGCTGGCGTATAGTCTGCCGTCTCGGGTAGCTCGGGCTCAAATAGCTCCGTGAGTGGGGTAATCGCTAAATCGGGATCGACTTGCGCCTATATATTATATGCGACGTAGCGGGCTTATAGTTAGTTAAGCTAGCTACGGTATTTAGTGTTATCGCGAAGAATAATCGTTCCGTTAGTTTAATTTAGGTTTTGGGTTGCCATTTTCGCTCTTGTTAAGGCAGTAAGACTCTTAATTATTAGATGTTACGTCTTAATGGATGTCCTGATGATTTAGGGGGTTGAATTAATGTATTAGGTTGTTCTGCCTATATACGGGGTTCCCTTGGCAGGTTCTGTGTGTTCTCGGTTAATCCCCGGCCTTTTTCGGGCTACCCCTGATCCTCCGAACTTGATATGCTTTTTATCTGACAAATCCTTAGTTATATGCGGCGATTTTTGGCGCTAGGCGCGTTAATAAATATCTTTATACTTTTATAACTTTAATAAATGTTAAGTAAGGCTAAAATAGCGGATCTAGCTTTCTTTACGACTAGCGACTTTACAGGAGCTAATTACCCCCTAAATTAAAGTTTATATACTAGCTAAAGTATTACCGATTTAGCAAGCAGTTTATAGAGACCGTTTAATAAAAATATCGCTAGGTGTGGGACAAGGGCTATTTCTGCAAGATAAAGATAACTAGAAAGATAGCGACTAAGTAAGGTATTAAGGTACTCTTGCTTATATAGGTATTTAATTATAAGTTTAACGAGGATGGCTATCTTTACAAGTTTAAGGCGCGGCTTATTATACGAGGAGACCTTAAGGAGTAGTATAAAGACATTTACGCAGCGACGCTAGTAGCACGAAGTTTTTAGGCCTTACTAGTAATTATTAATAAGTTTAACCTAGAGCTTTGGTAGTATGACGCGCCTAACGCTTTCTTAAATACCCTACTTAATTATAAGCTCTTAGTAGAGACCCTAGACGTCTTTAGCAATAATAGCGAGTTCCTAGAGGTCTTACGCGCTCTATATAGTTTAAAGGAGTTAGTACTACTTTAGTATAAAGATTTCCGTTACATAGTTAAGAAATTAGGCCTTAAGCGTGTCCTAGGGTTCCTATGCTTGTATATAAATAATTACCTTATATTGTTTATCTTTATTAATAATATTACAATTGCCTACTATTGCAGTAACTAACGCTTATTTAATAGCATTACTAGCAAGCTTGTTAAACACTATAACTTAAAGATAATAGGAGAACTTACATAGTTCCTAGGCGTACGAGTACTTCGAGACAAGAAGTAGCGCAAGATTTAGTTATTATAAAATAAGTATATTAATAAGGTCGCTTATTAATTTAATGTGAAGCTAGAGGACAAGACGCTAAAGGCTCTATTACTATAATACGTAAATAACTTACAGGCTTCTATAGAGGAGCCTAATGCTAAACGACGAACGTATTACTAGCAATTAATTAGTAGCTTAGTATATATTACTTACTAGACGCGTCTAGATATTGCGCGCTCGCATATTATTTTAGCATGTTACCTTACTAATCCTAGGTAGTTGCATGTATAGTACGCACTTAAGGTGTAGGTCTATCTCCTAGCAATAAAGTACTACGCTCTCTAGGGTAGTAGTAACGACAGCGACGGCGCCACCGAAATCCTCGCTAGAGGTAATCTTAATCCTGTCTTTTATAGAGTATTAGACGCGTCGTATGCGGACGTTATAGAGACGCGCTAGAGTAGCCATGGCTATCTTTTCTTACTATATAATTTGCTAGTTAATTAGAGATCTACGGTGCAAAGGACCGTTAGCAAGTTAATAATAAAGATAGAGCTACTTGCTCTATTAACCGCTAGATTATAACTTTAGAAATAGTTACGCTTTTTTAAGGGGATTAGTTTTAAGCTAAATAAGACGCTGGTTATTATATGTAATAACTAGCAGATAGTAGGCATTGTTAATAAGTAGAAAGACCGCCTAAAAACGAGTATTAAACACGTGGATATACACCAGATGTGGATCCGTTAAGAAGTAGAGGCAGGATAACTCCATGTAAGATAGGTGCTAATAACTAAGATGCTAGTAGACAGGCTTACAAAGTTACTCTTAAAGCAGAAACATGCGGAGTTTGTAAGGTAGCTCTATCTCGTGGATCTTTGTAGACGATTTGTCGGGAAAAAACGTTAAGTAAAAAGCTTAACACTATAAAATCTGGCGATAGCCACTTTTGCGGGTACGTCTACGGCTTCATATACAGGGCGATCGCCCCTCCAGCATGTGGGAGGTGCGAGGGGGTGTGTGAGGTTTAATGTTTGCCACTAAGCTAATGGCTTGTTTTCCTTTTGTTTGTTTTTGATGTTTGCCACCGAGCTGATGGCTTATTTTCCTTTTGTTTGCTGTTTGCCAGTTATCTAGGATGTTTGCGCCTGGGTATATAGGAGATAGCTTACCTCTAGTGGCAGAGGGGGATATACATGAGTTATTTGGTTCACACCTTATCTCGGGGAGATACCATAGAGTTCGTCTTCTGCCCGACGTTTCAACGCGACGGCGGCTTATAGTTTCACAGCATATTTGCGCCACGAACCCCGCATGTCAGCCCCCAGCTACCATACTTGACATATGGCAGTTCCCTGGTACTGAGTTTGGACTTGAGCATACTCGTGTGCATGAGTTGAAGAATTTATCATGGTCTTACGCCCAGGATGCTACCGTAACTATGGTGGGTATGTTGTAATCCGCATGTTCGCCGGAGAGTGCTGGGGGCAGAAACCACACTCTGAAAGTGTCTCATTCGCATCAAGTGCATCTGCGCCAATTATTGATATGTAGGAGATGGTTTTACACGATCAATACTTGCATGCATGTGTGTAGGCACATGCATCGGGGCAATGCCATTTTGATCAATTCGACGAAATCCACCGGGCTTGTACTGAATCTGCGAAGACGGTATCCACCTGGGCATGTCTGGGTAGATACAAACCACGACATCTAGAGACACATGCAAGCACAAATGATGGCCTAGACGAATACGGCTGCCTAGAAGTTTCGGAGTATCTGTAGATGGATAGCATAGGTATCGAGGAAGCTTTCCTTGTACAGGAATAAAGATATGGGTTGGAGCTCAGTCTCGGTGTTACTATATAGGCCTGCCACAAACATCTAAGGGACTTGCTAGCAGAAGTTTTACAGCCTTCTTTAAATCACATACAATCACACTTTTGACGGTTCTTTTTGCCTACCTTTTGTCTCTTTTCGATCGTGCCCAGGTCGCGGTTTACCAAGTGTCACTGACATGTTGGGTCCTCTTGTTATCAGCATTCTTTTTCATGGGAGTTTGGAGTATCTGGCTTTACACATTCGTTTTACTTCCGAGAGCTCGGCCTCATGACTCTCCGACCTTGCCTTACTTGATCCCTTGTACGTGATCGAAGTGCTTGCGAGATATAAGATGCTAACAGTCCGCTCAACAGATCTTGGTACATGGCTCTATTCTATCCTCGTATTTTTTGGGATCTGATATCGTTATAGGTCATATGGGAAGGTTCTTCCAAGATTCTCATCGGCTGATGGCCAGAGGAGTGTACGCTAGCATACTCAGCGTTTTTTCCTGGGAACTAACTGGTAAAGTAAATACTTCTCTAACACACGTTAGGCATTCTCGATTGTCATACTCGGAAAAATACACTACGTCATTGCTTCGCCAGTCGACGCGACCGACTTCTACTCGAACACATCGACGCTCTCCTGGGACGGATTTCTCAACCATACACTACACGCTTTCGGTGTTTCGCCCAAGCGCCTGGACGTACAATGGACTCATCCGTAAAAGGCGACAGTTTTGAACCCACAGCGGAAATGCCTTATCCACTTGACCCAGGACTTGTACAAACAACACTTGCTGCCGGGTCCAACTTATACTGGGCTCATTGACAAGTACCAAAAGTCTCTACAAAATCTCTCTTCATGGGGGAAGCTCAGTTGGAGGCATGGTAAAGAAGCTACGGCCCGCAAAAATGTTTTCTTCCTTTACGACTTGTGTGTTCAGGTAATGATTGACGCAACCCAACTTTCATTGTTCGACCCGGTTCTGTTCGCCATCGATCCTACCATGACTGATAACATGAGGACGTTCACAGATCAGTTGTGGAAGCTCTTGTATAACTCGGTCCTCTTGGATGCTCGAGAAATCAAGGGTCTGCGGGAGAAATACACCCGTGCGTTCTCCATTTATCAACGATTGCCCAAGGAGATGAGAAAGAATGAGGCATGGATCGTGACCGCGTTAATCGATCAGTATAAGGAGCAGGGTATACATGAGGATGATAGTGCTGCTATGTTGGTCATGGTATACTGGACGTAAGTTCAATGTCGCTTGCATTGTACCATCCGCTCTGACTGACTTGTGGCACGCGTTTTAACCCTTGCAGATTCAAATTTTCGCACGAATAGTGGCGATGCAAATGCATACAAACTCGCGTTCTGGATCATGAGCTACATCTTGTTCGACCCAGATCTCTACAACGCACTGGTAGCAGAGACATCGCCTGCGATCAGCGATAATGGCGACGTTGATATGTCCTATCTCGCCGAGAAACGCCTACTTCTACGTTCGGTCTATAGCGAGGCATTGCGAAAGCGTGACCTTGCCTTCCGCCAAGTTGAAACGGATACCCATATAGGTGGCAAGGTGCTTCGAGGCGGCAACCTGGCTCTAGTACCGATGTACCAGCTTCACGACGACCATAGCGTATTTGGGGAGGATGATGGCATATTCGATGCGATTCGTTTCAAAAGGGAGACGAGCTTTCAGAACTGCGCGAGCTATAAACCATGTGGTGGCGGCAAAACCTACTGTCCTGGTCGTTTCTTTTTCGCCTTCGTTGCGGTCATGATCAATCGATACGGCATACGGAAACAGCAGGGGTGTCGACGGTTTCCCAAGCCGGATGAAAGTTCATTGACGCTGGGAGTGTCCCGACCGCTGCCAGGGAGAGGACTTGCAAGTGCATCTGACAAATCCTCAAACGGTGGACATCAGTGTGGAGGAATCTGTCGTGGGTGTATGCTCTTGACGGCTGTATGGCTCGCTAGCGGGTGAGGCGTCGAGAGCATCATGCTTGGAAGGCAGTGCTATGGGCAGTACGAGTCACACATGGGCTGAGCAGGGGTGTAAACGGGCTGTGGCATGCCATCTTAGTTCGGCAGTACCCCAAACTTCCACGGCTCTTTCGATTTTCATTCCGCTTCCTTTTTATTCCCAACACCACCGTGATCATATCGTGCCAGATCAGGCTGCGTCATGCAATCATCTGTCGACAGCACTCCGGTAGTCGAAACCGTACAAATCGCGACGCCATCAGGATCGCTCGAACTCCTGACTTGCACACCCTTCACACCGGCAAATCAGCAGCCAATTTTGTGCATTCATGGGGCCCATTGCGCTGCTGCCTGCTACAAGGCGTTGCTCCCCCTGTTCGCCCGAGCGGGGTACGCGTCGTACGCAGTCTCTTTGAGAGGCCATGGTGGCTCCTGGCAACCCTCGACGTTTGCCTTTCATGCACTCACAGGTATCAATTCGTATGTTACTGACGCGATGGCAGCGCTCGACTTCATCTCGGCTGAACACCCAGACACGCAGCCAATTTTTGTTGGCCATTCGATGGGTGGCGCTGTATTGCAGCGCTTTTTGGGGGGCTGGAACACGCTGGGCGCATCGAAAATCCAGCCTGCCGGACTGGTCCTGCTCGCAGCGGCGCCTCTTTCTGGTGGAGGTATAGATGTGGCACGGCGTTGGCAAGCAGCAGAGGCGGCATTAGCTCGAGAGCAGCCACCACCGGTTCCTGCCGCACCGCAAGCATGGGTCCCATGGCTCCGCTCCCTATTCACCTTCCAAGCCAATACCGGTCTCGATACTCCAGCACAAGTCCGGAACAAGTTCTTTTCGCCCGAGGCACCTGAGAGTGCTGTGAACGGCTGGATTCGCGATAGCAAGGGTCGGGTTGAGAGCATCCGCATCGCTATAGAGCACATGTGGCCTTTCGCCAACGCCGATGACGTCGTCGCCGCGATTCACTCTGATGCTCGTTCCCTTGGGCGGAAAATACTGTGCATCTCAGGCGGGAAGGATGTCCTCATTTCGAAAGACTTGACCCAGGAAACCTTCGATGCATACCGTTTAGCGTCCCAGGGTGAGGAAGAGATCATGCGCGTCTCTTTGGCTGATAGTGCGCATCACATCATGTTAGACGTTGCTCACGAGCGTTGTGCGGAGCTCATCATCAGTTGGATTGAAGGAAGGAACATTGAGAGTAACTAGATGTACGGCGCGGGAATGATTGAGGACTCTCTGAACTGTGGTATAGGCAAGACCTCTTCTGTCAAGCCTCCTTTTTCTGAGCAACCCAGACAAGTTTGGGATACATGACGTGCACACCCTTTTGAGACTCATCCACGGCATTGTTTATCAACTCCCTGTTCTGTTTCAAGCCCTTCATAATTCGAGTGATAAACTCCTCCCATGCGACCATGTACCTGAGCATGCGTTAGCATGGATTTCAATTTCATAGTACGAAATATCTACACATGTCGTGCCAGTACCGTGCCGCCGCCCCTTCATATATGAAGGCGTATAGATCGCTCTTAGAAAAGCCTAAGGTGCTAAAGTAAGAACCAAGGTTCCACTGCCAGCTAAAAAGACGTCCAATGTTAGCGATTTTGCCGATGCTAGCCACTTAGTGTGCACAGATGCAGCAACGCGCTTCGTTTCTTCGGTCCATGTGTCGGGCGACACTTCGCCCAATACCGAGGTTCACCTCGAAGCGACCTCCCCGGTGAAGCGACCCACCTGAACACTAAAGCAGTTTCATAACTTAAAGTTGTAGAGCCTTACATAACAGCTATTATCGCAGTATTTTTTAATAGTAATATTTAGAGGCTTTAATTAATATATAGAACTATTAATATTATATAAAAGGAGTAATATTATAACTATATTATAACTTAAGAGCTAGTGTGCTTATAATAGCACTTTAAGGCTTTTACTACTTATAGGCCTTATAATAACTCTCGTTTTTTTAAATAGCTTTAGTGAAAGCTTTAAGGCTACGCTTTTTATCCTTTTAAGACGTTTTAAAAGCTTATTAGAGTTATTTTATAGTCCTACGAGTAGCTACTTTAAAGATCTATTTAGTAGCCTTTTTAGCCTCCTGCTTCTCCCTTACTAGCCTAGCTATAGCCCTTACCTAACGCCTTATCTCCTTCTCTCTTGCCTTTTCCTACCTTGCCTCCTTACGAAGCTTGTTTACCTTAGCTTTTTAGTATTATACTTACTCCTTTTTACGCTTTTAGAGCTGCTAGCAATTACGTGCCTCTTTTACCTTTCTTAAAGACTAAAATATAGCTCTACTATAGTACTCTTTAGGCTCTTTAAGTAAAAAAAAAGCTTACCTTACTTTCTACGCGTTTTCTTATTAATTAGAGCCTTATATAGGCCCTTAACCTTATACTTAAGGAGGGTCTTTTAAGTTAAAATTTAGTAAAAGGCCTAGCTTATCTTTTAAGCTTATTTATTACTTTAATTTTTAATTATTTAATATAATAGGCCTCTAGTCTTCCACTAGTTTTAAGTACTAAAGACTAAGAATTTACTATTACTTAAAATGCTTAAGCCAGTATTAAATTTTTATACTATAATTTTAAAATCAAAGGGTAAAAAACCTATAGCTTTAAAGGCCTTTAAAATTATTATTTCCTTAAAAGAGGCCTGCTAGACTTGGTAGAAAAGGACGAAAAATCCCTCTTACTTATTAAGCTAAGGCCTTAGCTTTTCTTTATAAAAGCTAAGATCTTATTTAAGTAAGCTATATTAAGTAGCTATAGCGTATAGTTTAAATAAGGAAAGTATAGAGTAAGAAGGATCTTATTCTAATTATAGTACTTAATAAAATCTATAACTATCTAAGATAAGTAATTAACAGGAAGATTAAGTCTATACCTTTATACTATAATTAAATACTTATTTAAGCTACGTAAGGCTAATATTATTATTTATCTAACTAGAGAGTAATAAGGAAATTTAAATTTAATAAGTTTTATAATTAAGGACTTATAGTTACAAGTCCTATATTAATTTTAAGGCTAACTAATAGATAAAAGTAAGCTTAAGATAAAACCTATTAGCTTAGGTATAGGCTAGTAGCGTTATCTACTTTTATAAGCTATTTTAGATAATATCTTTCCTCTTTTTATCTTTATATAAGGCCTTGCTAAAGATTCTCTTTAAGTAACTTATAATACTAAGCATATAGCCTTTCTTATTTATATTATAGATATAACGCGTCTTAACGTGATATTAACTAATTTTCTTATGGAAAAGGTTAAAGTGGAGGCTATACTTCTTTCTTAAATTAGCCTTATAGTAACTATTATTAATTTTTATTATTTATTTTAAGATAAGCTTATTAGGATATTACTAAACAAAGTAATTAACTTAGTTTACTTTAAGCTCTCTCTTCGCGATTTATAAGATAAAATTTCTAATTATAGCTTATATAGGTAGAAGGCCTTACTTAGTAAGTTTTTAAATATAGAGTAGAAGCTCTTACTCTTATTATAAATAAAAAGTTTATTAATATTTATAGCAGGTAGCACGTATAGTTAACACGTCCTAGTGTCTTTATTTAAGTATTATATAGCTCTAACTAACGTACATGCATAGCGAGTGGCCGGGCATAGCGAGTGGCCGAAAATGCCAAGACCCCATCAAAACGTTTTACTACAACGCGATGTCTCAACAACGTAATAAACTACCTAAATTAAAAGAGGCCAAATTATAGCTTGCACTTTAAGCTATCGAAGGAGATACGCTACTTTTAATTTTACGCGTTATAGTAGTCTATAGCGTTACTAAAAGAATACTATAATAAAGACGCGCTAAAACTACTTTTTAACGCGACTGCGCACCTAACTTAATAAGACTTACTATAAAAGAGGAGCAGGTAATTATATAGTATATACTTAATTTAGATACGCGAGGGTTTCCGCCCTAGCTTGCTACTATAAAAGATATAGCTAATTCTTTACTAGCTACACGCTACAACGAGCTAGTTAGTTAAAGGTAGCCTTACTACTTTATTAAGCGCCAGCTAGAGCTCTAAGTTAAGTTTAATTAAAAGTACGACTATAAGAGAGCCCTCTGTAAGGATCCTAAGGTTGTACAGGGCTGGTTCCAGCTTGTAAAGAATACTAAAGCCAAGTATAGTATCCTAGATAAAGATACCTATAACTTTAACGAGACTAGCTTTATAATAGGCATAATATTAATAGGAGTAGTTGTTATAAGCTCTAAGCGTTAAGACAAGCTAAAGAGCGTATAGTAGGGTAATTAAAAGTAAATAATAGCTATTTATAGTATTAACGCGATAGGGTGGGCGATCCTACCCTTCCTTATCTTTTAGGGCAAGCACCACCTCTCTGCCTAGTACTAAGAGAAGGATCTACCTCGCGACTAGGTTCTCGCAGTCTCTAAGAATGGCTAGACAAATAACAAGCTTAGTCTATAGTGGCTAAAGCACTTTAACGCGCATATAAAAGAGCGTACTATTAGTAGCTATTAGTTACTTATTATTAATAGCCACGAGAGCTATAACTCGCTTAAATTCTAGCAATACTGTAAGGATAGGAAGATTATTACTCTCTATATGCCTCTACATTCGTCGCACCTCCTACAGCCACTAGATGTGGGGTGTTTCTCGCCGTTAAAGAAGGCATATAGGCGCCAAGCCGAGGATCTAATACGCAACTATATTACGTATATTACTAAAATTAAGTTCCTACCTTATTTTATTGCTACTTTTAAGGCTATAATAACTTAAAGTAATATTTAAAGAGGCTTTTAAGGCGCTAGCCTTATTCCCCTTAACCTAAAAGTAGTAATATTAAAGCTTAACGTTCGTCTGCGTACGCCTTCGCCTTCTACTATACGCGATAGTACGTGGCAGTCGCAGACGCCTAGCAACACCCTAGAATTAGGGTTACAATCGACGCTAGTGAAGGAGAGGATTTAGAGGCACCTAGATAGCTCCCTAATAAGTATAGTTAAGGCAGTTAAAAAGCTTATAAAAGGTGCTAAGCTAATAGCGCATTCTCTAGTATTAATAATAAAGTGTAACGCTGAGCTTTAAGCTACTAATAAGGCTACTACACGACGTAAATCGCATAAGAGAAAGCAACTATAGCAGGAAGAGGTCCTTATAACTACTAATAGCTAGTAACTAGCTACCCTAAAGGACTTTACAGCGCGTAGTAATAAAAAGAAAGTAAAGAAGAGGGTGCGCGCTAATAGAGGCGAATTAACTTAATAGCGCTATAGACGCTGCGGCGAGGCTGGGCATAATTCGCACACGTGTAAAAAAGAAGTAGAAGTAGATTCTGAGTAGATTAGCCTACTACAATTTCTTATTACTATTTGTGTGCGTTCTGTACTATTGTGTAGAGTGTAGATTTTGATAGGGTCTTGGCATTTTCGGCCACTCGCTATGCCCGGCCACTCGCTATGCATGTACGTTATAATCTCTTATAATCTTTCTACAGTTAAATTTTTTTTAATTTTAGTAATTTAATTACTACTATTATAGTCTTAATTAGGGTTATATTAGTGGAGTTATCGCGTAATAAAGTTAAGGCCTTATCTTGGTGGGTGGGTCGTTTCGCCGGAGGGGTCTGTTAGGATCCGTTGAGACCCAACATGACGCGAGGCGGGGCATGGCCACTTATTCGTGCGACCAGCCAAGGTTCCTGACTCAGCCACAGATCACGTGACCATGTCACGCGTCCCAGAAGTATCGGGCGTCCCAGAAGTATCTTGGCATATGGGACTTTGGGATTCTTGGGACACCTGGGATTCGTGGGACGAGTCATGTATATAGGGACACGAGGATAGTCTTCTATTATCGTGTTTAACCTGTTTATTAATCTATCGTTTGGATCTGAATAAGCAACCTTGTTAATTTAATTATGCTATACCCACCTTCGATACTAACGCCCTAGTGACAAGCGCAAGCTATCACTACGACCCTCTCCCGTCCTACTACAGTATTCCTGCCCGAGAACTAACCTTAGCCCCTTAGGGACCAGCTACCCCTTTGGGATCTTAACAGGGTCGCTTCAGGGTGAACCTCGGTAAACTCCAAATGCTGGAGCCCGAGGGATCACACCCGGAACGAATGTGACCATGACCTCTAACGACGTTTCTCACTGATGGAATAGACTAGTTTCCTGCTTTGAACTGAGATTTTGCATTCGCGGTTTTTCCGAACGCGTTGTACATTGTTTGTTGAGCGAACCCCCGCAGCAACCTTCTCAGTTACTCACGATCCCTCCCTCCGGGCTAAACCATGTTAAAACCCCAGCAGAATGAGTTCCGAGAGTTGCTTTCCCTGGATGGGCTCTGGCACTTTGAAGTGGTAAATGAAACCTACCACGACGATATTTCGTGGACACAACGGGTTTCTTCCAAGAGACAAGTACCAGTGCCCGCGAGTTACAACGACATCTTCCTCGATACAGACACACGTGACCACGTTGGTTGGGTCAAATATCAGCGTCGCGTCCGTGTACCAGCTAGCTGGGCAGGAAAGAGGTACTTCATTCGTTGCGATGCGGCAACCCACACCGGCAGAGCATACATCAACGAAAAGCTGGTGGCCGAACACGAGGGGGGTTATACCCCATTTGACTTCGAGCTGACAGAGCTCGTGAACGCTGGAGGGGAATCACAGTTGACTGTGGCCGTCAGCAATGAGCTGACTTTTGAGACCATACCACCCGGCAAAATCGATATTCTCGAGGACGGTCGGAAAAAGCAGACATACTTGCACGACTTCTTTAATTACTCCGGTCTTGCACGATCTGTATGGCTCTACGCATTACCGAAAAGCTACATTGCCGACGCTACGATTACGACAGCTGTCGACTGGAATCAGAACCTAGGGTCGATCAAGTATCAGATTGAAACTTGTTCTGACCCTAGTGGCAGTGGTACGGATGGCAGGGTGATCGTAAAGGACGAAGATGGCAATGCGATAGCAGAGGCTGAAGGTTTCCATGGGTCAATTGACATTCCAAACCCCCACTTGTGGCAGCCTGGCGCAGCTTATCTTTATGATGTTGTTGTAGAGCTTCGATCATCTAGTGACAACTCGGTGATCGACCACTACCATATCAGCACAGGCATCCGAACAATCGAAGTTCGTGGTGCACAGTTTTTGCTCAACAATAGGCCCTTCTACTTCACCGGCTTTGGTAAACACGAAGATTCGCCAATCCGCGGCAAGGGCCATGACACTGCCTACATGGTACACGACTTCGAGCTCATGAACTGGCTTGGCGCGAATTCTTTCCGTACATCGCATTACCCGTATGCCGAAGAAGTCCTAGAGTATGCCGATCGTCAAGGTATTGTCGTGATAGACGAGACTGCGGCAGTAGGACTGAATCTGGGCGTCACGTCTGGCCGTTTTGGTTACAAAGCCCCGAACACTTGGGGTAAGTAGATCGAGCGTCGTACCAAGATTTTGGAGCTGACATACCTACAGAGCAATACAACGAGAAGACAAGAGCAGCCCACGAGCGAGGAATACGCGAGTTGATTGCTCGAGACAAAAATCATGCGTGCGTGGTCATGTGGTCAATTGCCAACGAGCCGGCTTCGCATGAGGAGGGTGCCCGAGAGTACTTTGAGCCCTTGGTCGATATTACCAGGAAGCTCGATCCGCGACCAATCTGTTTCGCAAATATCGGCATGGCAACATCTGAGAAGGATTTGATTTCGGATATGTTTGACGTTCTTTGCCTGAACCGATACTATGGTTGGTATGAAAACTGCGGGGATATGCGTCTCGCAGAAACACATCTTCAAGCTGACCTCATGAGCTGGCAAAAGAAGTATGGCAAGCCTATAATCATGACGGAATATGGCGCGGATACAATTGCCGGACTTCACTCGGCTGGAGTTACGCCTTGGAGTGAAGAGTTCCAGGCAAAGCTGCTAGATTTGTATCATCGTGTTTTCGATCGCGTAGATGCCGTAATTGGCGAACAGGTTTGGAATTTTGCGGACTTTCAGACTAGCCTGCTTGTCTTTCGGGTGGATGGAAATAAAAAAGGTATGAGAACCCTTGTTTTGGCCGATAAGTCTCACATCTCAATACAGGTATCTTCACCCGTGACAGAAGACCCAAGGCTGCAGCACAAGTCCTACGCCAACGATGGCGCGTACAAGGAAAGGGAGAAGTGGTTTGATGTGGTGTGGCCACTCCTTGAAGACATGGTCGATATCGGGTTTAAATTGATACTGTGAACCTAAGATGAGGCTGAAAAGTGATCGTCTGCCTCCTCTACGAAGGGTGAGCGCTGAGGGCGTATATACCAGCAGTCAGGGGCCATCGCTCCTCCGGGAAGCTGCATATGCCAGCAATCAGGTGTCGCCGCTTCTCCGGGAAGCTGCATATGCCATATGAAACATAACCAATGAAGGAAAACGAGCCATCTGCAGGCTGGCAGCCTCACCGGAAGCTTCACCCATCACAGATACCTCCGCGGGTTGGACTCTCGGTACTGCACCCTAGGAAGACTTAGTCTAGTATGAGTCCATGTAGTCTTAACCCAATTCTTCATTGCCGATAACCATCCACGACCCGCTGAATTCATTCAAAACAGATCGTCAGCCTATTTCCCGCTTAATTCCACTAAAGGATAGTACATCTACGCCGTCTACACGAAGGCATCTCCCTTCCTCGCGTCAGTATACTGGCTGTATGCCCCTGGAGCTAACTCACCTCTGACAACTCACCCAGTAAGCACATCCGTAGCGGGCATATGCTTATCAGACGCAGCGGTATTAGAGCCACGCGACTCAGACCCAACAATAGTCTCACTCCCCTCACTCCCCTCATCCCCCTCATCCCCACCCTCATCAACCACCTCTGTCTCATCCGCCTGCTCGCTCTCCGCGCTCTTAACACAAGCAGCCAGCAAATTCTGCACAAACACATTCGTCCTCAGCCCCTCTTCCTTGCACTTCTCTACCTCTTCGCGCGTCCCATGCTCGTGAAAAGTGCACAGATCCTCCAGCGGAAACACATTATCCACCCCGCACGCCCTTAACGCCTCCATTTCGCCTGAATTCTCCAAAAAATTCGCGCGCCGGGTATTAATCGCCAGGACCTCTATCAAAAACCCCCCAGGCAGCTCGTCAGCAAGCTCACGTTCCTCCCCGTCATCATCATCAGGATTCCAATACAAAGCGCACATCTTAACCAAGTACTTGCACCACGTAGAGTTCTCAGGAAGGTTAGTGTAAGCTTTAGCCGTGAGGCGGAAACCGGGCCACGTCTCGCGGATGTAGTCGAGGTACGCGACTGCGCTCATGACGTCGTTGCGGAGGTGGCGCGTCGAGTGGGCGTCTGCGAAAATGTAGAGGTCGAGGAGGTGGGATTTAACCGTGAAGCTTAGGTCTCCGAGATGAAGGCCTTCGGGGGTCGAACGCCAGACGGTCATGAAGGGGCTCGATGGGGAGGGCATGCCGCGTAGGGGAGGTTGTGCAGAGTCTAAGGCTGCAGTGGAAGCGTCGCTGTTCTTTGCGGCGGCTGGCTGGCTGAAGTTGGTGGGACGAATGCATTGGGTGTATAACCATTGTAAGAAGATCTTGAAGGTGGTTGGTTGGACGGTTGAGAGGTGGATGGTATTGTCGGCGCTCTCGCGGTATGCGTGGCGGAAAGCTACGCTGAAGTATTCTGAGTGTTAGGTGAGCAGGTCTTTGTGGACACAGAAGGATGTCTTCTCTGATCCGACAACAACGGTTACGGTGTCAAAGCCAAGGTTCCTGGGGATGTGTCAGCATGTGAGCTTGCAATCGACTAGACTGTGGCGTACAAAAAGACCGGCTGGGTGTATGCAAAGGGTTCGAAGGCGCTCATCGTTCGCGTGACCTGGCAGCGTTTGGTGTGGTGTTGGTGTTTGAATGAAGGGTCGATTGACTGCCGGGTGGTCGTGATTGAGTTCTAGAGACTGTAAAGCCTGAAGCGGTTATGGACAGGCCACCGTGAACCCGTGAACCCGTGAACAGCGCTTTAGCACGTGCCTTGAGTTTCCGAAGCAACGATTTCACTGACCCAAGATCAAAGCTCGGATCATGACTATTGACAGGTAGTAGCGCGATTAGTCCTGTCGTGCTCTGGATGTGCAGCGAGACCTTGTCGCGTTCATTTCCCAACATTTGACTATGCCTGCTGTGTCCACAACTCCACTTTCCTTACAACTTTTTGATGATGTGGAGAAGAAGGCTTGATTCGAATTACAAGTGGGCGCCGGCGCCCCAAGATATGCAGCAATTCTTTCGCTTGACTCGTTGGCCATGCATATCAACCTGAAGGCCTCTTAGAGCTGCTCTCCTACCGACCAGAGCTTTTCCCACTCCTCATCTTCGATATGTATGAGCTCAGCGGTCACAGGCCGTCCCAGGAACCGCCATCTCGAAGTTATTTCCTGATCAGTCCAATTCTTACTCCCTCCACAGCCATCCACTACATTCATGCGAACGCGATGCATATAGGACCCAACCTCAAGCGCACGGGCCACTCTCACTGATATTTTCCAGGATTCTCCAGGATATGCCTTGACGTCAAGGGACACATCAATGAACTTGGGTTCGTCCGGTGTGGCACGTCGGTCTCTCAGCTTTGCGCAATTTGCAGCAAACCAATGGAGTGTTTCGACATCTGAGTCGCAAAGATTGTGCTGCAAGACGGAGGTGTGGCCGTCACCGGTGATCAGCTTCTTAGACAAAGTACGGATGATGAAACTCAAAGTTTTTCGAACTTCGTCGGCGACCAAAACGCGCAGGTCGCTCGGGAATTTACGATGGACCGTGATGAAGAGTCTAGGCGGAGATGTATTGGCTAACAGTCTTGCCTGCTTCTGCCTGATAATGGGAAGCGCTTCGTCGTAGACTTCCCGGCACGTGAGCAAAATGGCGCAGGGTAGGGATTTCGTGACGAGCTTGACGCTTATGAAGTCATCTATCAGGAGATTCGTCACCGGAATCCGCTGCGCCAACAAGGCTCCCGCAAGATCGAGGATATCCTCTCGAGGCGGTATTGGTGGCGGTTCATAGCCGTCAGGACGGCCGAGAATGCGAGTGTGAGTGGTCTGGATAGGAACGAAGTCGTATACACAGAGACGTATATCTGTTGGGAGCTTCAAGAAGTCGAAAGGCATAGTTATCTCGGCTTTCGTGGAAGCTGAAGGTTGTAGTTGGCGCTGCTAGTTCGGTTGTTGTACCTAGGGAAGGCTTGGGACCGTACGCCGCAGCGGACACTTTGAATGCGTACGCCTGGCTTTTGATCGTTTGGGAGGGAAATACCATCGAGAGGCTGCTGCCTAGGATGCTGGATTCTTCTCAGAATTGTTCAGGGTGTGAGACGGAGACATCAGCTCAGGGTGAGGCGGAGACATCAGCATAGGCTACTAATAATAATGGAGCTGATGTGGCTTATCTCGCAATCGCCGACAGCCGAGTCATCGCCGAGCCATCTCCCTACCGAGCTTCGTCACTGCTCCTCCGCAACTCGAAGCTCCGCAGTTACGCCAGGGAGTGCAAAGCCTTGCAAAGACCGTTGAAGCTGCAAACCACACAGGACACTATGGACAAACTGCGCAGATAATCGCCCACCGCACGAATAGCCTGGCATGGCGTACGATCTATCAGGCGGGTACGCGGCGCCCGGCACGAGTAGCTACCAGGACGGCGATGCGGCGCTGCCCATGTTCAATATTGAGCGTGTCTCGCTGCAGTTCACTGTTGCGTCCGACTTCACAGCCGCTGCTGTCGCCAACAACGTCCTCATCCTCGCGCTATCGACGGGGCGCATTCTGCGGATTGACCTGGACAGTCCTGCCGACATTGACGGTGCGCTACGCAAGGAAATACGTACCCTAGATTACTCATAGATATGCACAGATATCGACTTGCCAAAGAAAACGTCCGAAGTGGGCGTCATCAAGCGCTTGTTCCTCGACCCGTCTGCGTCCCACCTCATCATCACAACCACCCTCGCCGAGAACTTCTACCTGCACACCCAATCACGGACACCCAAGGCTCTGTCCAGATTAAAAGGCGTCGCGATCGAGAGCATAGCATGGAATCCCTCGCAGCCGACCGCCTCGACGCGAGAAATTTTGGTGGGCGCGTCCGACGGGAATGTATATGAAGTGTACATCGAGCCGTCGTCTGAGTTCTACCGTCGGGAAGAGCGATATTTGAAGGGTGTATACAAGACAAACGATGGGCCTATAACTGGACTGTGGACCGACATTGTACCAGGAAGGAGCGACTTGCGACGAGTAATCATCGCAACGCCTTCTACTTTTCTGCACTTCGCAGGGAAGGTGGGACGGGCTGGGCACGAGGGCAGCGGTTCCATCTTCTCCAAGCTGTTTGAGACTGAATCCGCCACCGTGCACGAGATCGCAAACGTCGCATCTACTGCTACCTCGCTGCTTGCCGTCTCTCCCGAGATTGAAGAGACCCCTTCCTCAGAGCATACCAATGTGGAGAGAACGTTTGGCTGGCTTACCTCGCAGGGTGTCCTGCACGGAAAGCTATTCCTATCTTCAGACACCTCTGAGCTAGGCGGCAGGGTTCTCGGGGAGTCGAAGATGCTGCCTCGATCGCAGATCCCGCCATCACAGACCGCTAGTGGGCGGAACAGGCGGACTCAGGACTCAGTGACCTCTATGATTCTTAGCCAATGGCACATATTGCAGTTGATTGACGGAAGAATAGTGGTGACAAATCGTTTGGACGACACCATCGTGCTTGACCAAGTTGTGCTGGAGCCTGGACAGACCGCGGTTGCTTTGGTTGCGGATATCAAGAAGAATACATACTGGCTTTTCACAAATCAGGAGATCTTCGAGGTTGTCATTACGGACGAAAGCAGAGATGTGTGGAAGATCATGTTGAAAGCACAGCAATTCGAAGTAGCATCGCGATATGCGAAAACTGCAGCAGAGAAAGATGCCGTGGCAACAGCTTCCGGGGATTACTTGGTTGGCAAAGGACAGTATGCGGAAGCTGCCGCTGTCTACGGTCGAAGCACGAAGCCCTTCGAGCAGGTTGCCCTTGCCTTCATCGACAAGGGCGAGCAAGATGCATTGCGCAAGTATCTGCTCACCAAACTGTCAATCTTGAAGAAGTCGTCAGCTATGCAACGGATTATGGTAGCCACGTGGCTGACAGAGCTTTACATGGCGAAACTGAACACGTTGGACGACACCATCACCACGAAGGCGGAGCTATCCGAAAGCATGAACACTGCTGAGACGCAAGATCAGCTGTCTGTAATAAGGAAGGAGTACCAAGAGTTTGTCTCAAAGTACAAGTCCGACTTGGACCGTAAGACTGTTTACGAGATCATCAGCAGTCATGGACGAGAAGAAGAGCTGCTGTACTTCGCGACAGTAGTCAACGACTACAACTACGTACTCGCCTACTGGGTACAAAGGGAGCGCTGGCGCGAAACTCTCGACGTCCTGAAGAAGCAGACTGATCCTGAAGTCTTCTACAAGTACAGCAGCGTCCTAATGGCACAAGTGCCAGTCGACCTTGTGGAAATTATGATGCGACAGACCAATTTTGACGCCCAGAAGCTCATTCCCGCTTTCCTCAACTACAACAACATCACCAAGGTCCCTATATCCCAGAACCAAGCAGTGCGCTACCTCCTCTTCGAGATTAACCAGCACCAATCTACTGATGCAGCAATCCACAACACTCTAATCTCCATTTACGCTTCACATTCCTCGACCGATGAATCGGCGCTTCTCGCCTATCTAGAAGGCCAATCCATGGCCCACGAGCAAAACTACGACGCCGATTTCGCACTACGATTATGCATCCAGCACAACCGCGTCCAATCCTGCGTCCACATCTACAGCTCCATGAGCCAATACGCGCAAGCCGTCGACCTCGCGCTCAAATACGATGAGATCGACCTCGCCAGCAACGTCGCCGACCGCTCCAACACCGAGCCCGCACTGCGAAAGAAACTCTGGCTCGCGATAGCCAGGAAAGTAATCTCTCAGTCTTCGGGCATCAAAACGGCAATCGAGTTCCTCCGCCGCGTCGACCTGCTGAGGATAGAAGATCTGATTCCTTTCTTCCCCGACTTTGTCGTCATTGACGACTTCAAAGACGAGATCTGCGCCGCGCTTGAGGACTACTCGCGCAAGATCGACGCGCTGAAGCAGGAAATGGACGACTCGGAAGAAACCGCTGCGCATATTAAGACGGATATCAAGGCGCTGGAGCAGCGGTACGCAATTGTAGAGCCTGGGGAGCGGTGCTACATATGCGGGCTGCCGCTGCTGGCGAGGCAGTTCTTTGTGTTTCCGTGCCAGCACGCGTTTCACAGCGATTGTCTAGCGAAGAAGGTGGTGGAGCTGGCGGGTATGGCGAAGGGGAAGCGCATTGGGGAGTTGCAGATGGAGGTTAGCAGGGGGACGAGTACGGGGGCGAAGAGAGAGAAGGCGATTAGGGAGTTGGATGCGCTGGTGGGGTCGTCCTGGTAAGTCTGAAGTCTGCTGGGTGAGGGTAGTTGCTAATGTGGGACAGTGTGCTGTGTAGTGAGCTTGCGGTGAAGCTTATTGATGAGCCATTTATTTCGGCGATGGATGACAAGGAGGAGTGGGCTTTGTAGGGCAATGTATGTAGGGCGAGATACCAGTTGTTCACAATCTAGCTGTTGTGAGGTCGTGATGTGGTTTGTACTGTGCAGTGGTACGCTGTGCGTGAAAGCACGATTACTAACTACGTTTGCGCTCGATCGACCAACACGATAAGACATGTACCGCTCGCTTTACGCTGCACATGTATCATGCAACTCCCGGGCTGTCTATAAACGGCTGTTGCGTTGGAGGTGCGGCGATGTCGCAGGCATGTAGGTGCCCAGGTGTGCTGATTTTCACGTTGTCGGCTAAATGGCGCTAGCACCAATGATGAATGTACCAACAAACAGGCAGGTTCCTCGTACATGCTAAGGGAAAATTATACCTACAGTACTACCCTCCCTTAGATGAGGTACGCTATATCGGCTTCCTTTTTGGTCCGCTATATTTCGATTTCGCATCCCGTCGCAATGGCTGTCCGGACGCCTTTCTTTCATGTTGACTAGGTATTGACCTCGGGAGCTCCGAAAACATATTGTGCAACCCTACAGGAAACCCATCAGTAGAGAGCTTTGCGTTCAATCAAGTCAAATGCCGGCATTCGACTTGATTTAACCCAACAGGCAGGCTCGTTAATTGTTCGACTCTACCTGCAGATGACGGTACATAAGGTGTCTTTTATCATCGTTATCGACCTCTGCATCGGCGTCCTCCTCTGAAAACATGCTGCCCACCGCCATTTCGGTTTCATCCCACGTGTGGTGGGCCCGCTGGTTCGTCTTTCACACGCCTGACCACGCGTCTTTGAGGGGGTTATCCCGCGTCAGTATCCAACCTTTTCCCGAGTTCGTAATCGTGCATGTTCGCCAAATGCTTCCGCGGCGAGGCGCAGCAGTGTTGATCGTCTCCCAGGCTGGCACGCTCCGCTTACCGACCTTCCACATACGCGAAGGAACAAACAGCAACGCGCTAGGATGCCAAGCAGGAATTATTGGTCGTGAATCGAGTCATGGATGCTTACAGTCAACAAGTTTTGTTATTTCCTGAACGTCGCGCGCTTTTCATCGCTTCGACACCCTTTTATGACCCGCATTCTGGTATGATGGAGCGCGATGGACGATGTTTACGGACGTGAACGCTCGCTCGCGTACGATGTGCTACCGCCCTACTCGCCGGTACGAAGATATGGAAGTAATGACTTTTTGAACGAGGAGAGAGATGTGAAGGATGACGGGATCGTGGTGCGCATTGCGAGGGCCTGGACGCGTACCGCTGCGTTCAACGAAACGCCGAAGAAGATTGTGCGCACGACATCGAATCTTTGGCAGAAACGAACCTGGCCCGCTATCAGAGATACCACGACGACACATGTGGCGCCTGTTATCTCGTCATCGACGCGAAGAACTTGGGACTTTATCGTGAACCACACGTGGCAGGCCATCAGGGATTATCCACTGAAGGCATCACAATTCTGGGGGCTCCTGCTCCTTCTTCTAGGCATTGTCCCTTTTGTTGCCTATGGCCTGATGATGCGAGATGGGACGAGACACGCTTTTTACTACGGTGCCTTCGCAGCAAAGACCCTCGGATGTGGCGACGCACTAGGAGTACCGCAAAACGCTACTGTCAAAGGGATCGAGTCCCTGTTCATCCTCGACTTGACATTCGGCAGATTCAGCTTTTCACGCGTGAAGACCATTGATGTCGCATTCGACATCATCATCGGGCGAGGTGTGCAGGGAATTCTATGGGCCATCTGCTACCGCATCTTCACCGACGCGCTCCTTCGACTGATTGAACGCCATCCCGTGTCGTTCGAAACGTTCAAGAGCATTAGCCTGGAAGGCGCCGGGCTCGGCTCGTCTTGGGTCTTAACAAAGCAGCTGTTTCGTAATCGGAGTAAACGCACGTGGTTCCTGTTCGTATACCTCCTCTTGTCGTCGTTCTATGTACTGAGTATCCCTCCGCTACTGGGCGCGATGACGGGTTACGACGGAACGTCAATCGCATGGGTCAGCATCGGCGGCGACAACATCATCCCATCCTCCCAGCTCGATTTGAGCTACGTCGTCTACGGCCAGAAGGGGAAGCCCTTCGATGAGCCGTTGTGCGACGACACCATCACGGAGCTGCGCGACTGGTACTACCACCAAATGGACGTGCAAAAGTACTGCGACTGCCAGCTTCCCAACAAAACGGTCCTGCCGTACAACGACTGGCAGTACTACTACAGCTCGCTCACGTACGGGTACCGGGCGGACGAAACAAACTACAAGCTGGAAGACTGCAAGTTAAACTTCCCAAACAACAGCAAGCTCTACAACTCGACGTGGGGCCAGGACTCAAACTATAACCCCGCTATGCAATGGAAGACGTACAATTGCAATGACACGTTTCCGGTGACGCTGCCGAACAACAAAACATACTCAATGTACGACCTTGATTTCTCGTCGAACCAGTATTGCTTTCAGAACAAGTCGCTAAACTACATGGAGTTGATAGATAGCACCCGCTGCCTTCCCGATACCGCAAATCCAAGTTATCAATGGGGCTTCTCGTCTGCGCTGATGGGCGTGCTCATCATTATTAACTTGGTGTGGTGTCTGACGATGTGGTTGGTGTGGCAGGACGCGCTGCGGGCGAAGATGGTGAGGGATGGGTATCGGATGAGTCCGCTGAGAGCCGCTTTCGTGCTCACGGAGGCCGCGCGACGCACAACAGGCATCGGCGGCGAAGGCCTCGTGCTGAAAGACAGGAGAACGCTGAAGAGAAAACTGGAAAGGCGCAAGGGGCACCCGGAAGCTTCCGTGCATAGGGAGATATTCGAAGAAATGCCCGCAGAAGTGGAAGTGGATTTTGCAACAAAGAACGCAACGAGAATTAAGAGGAGGCCAGTTAGTGGTAGAGTAATAGAAGATTTTGGCGACGTGTAGTTAAATGGCATTCAAAAATTATATAAATTCAGTGCAGCTACGGAGTGAAACAAGCGCGTGAAGCATGCCCGCCAAACATCTGGCAAGCAAAAAAACGACAGGCATGGAGCGAATGTTATTGAGGGTTTATGAGAATGCGAAAGTGCAAAAAGATGGACTTGCTGGGAATCGAACCCAGGACCTTTCCCACGATACTCCCGTGATTTATAACAGGAGAACATGCTAAGGGAAAATTATACCACTAAACCACAAGCCCTATCGTCACTTGATATTATGCATTCGCCCTTTACTATATATATACACATATTGTAAACGTAGCCAAAGCCAAACGTGCGCACTCTCGATACTTAGTTTCTGTTGAGAGAAATTTTCGCTAGCGTCACCAGTGTTAGCCCATAAGTGCTTAGACTAATTTGGTTTAAGCTCACTTATTGGCTGAGGGAATCTCGCTAAAAACCTCTTCCACATACCCTAAGGTAGACCGACTCTCGCGTAAAGGTGGAACTGGGACATAACGGGCTAGAATTTAGACTTAGGAAAGATAACGTTAATACAAAGACTAAACTTTAACTGTTAACGTAGTTACGTATAACCAGCCTTTAGCTTTACGTGAGCGACCGAACTTTTCACGTACACAGGTCATATGAGAAGTGATATCTGCCATATCGAATCAAACTGCACATACGACGCGCTCTTCAGTGTCGCTCTTCACCATTCGCTTCCTACAACCTAGGTCTTTTGTCTACAGCCAGAGCAGGTGCTTTCAAGCTCTGCGCGCGCATTTCCACGGTTTCAACTGTCCCTAATAACCCCTTTATTCAATGCGCTGTGTATTCTTGTGCGAAACAACCCGCCGAAGTGTGGTCTGCAACTGGAGCACTGTGGTATCTTCGGGGACAGCTGCGATATACGCGTGCCACCGTACCTGGGTACACACACTATGCGAAATCCACAACTCAACAATTTTTGATTGCTCTATCTCGTCGCTACGGTAATGCAACACTCATAATCCACTGATATCTCCGAGGAACTGTTTCCATCGCTCTATTTGCCCTTCCATGCCTCCTCCAGCAAATCCTTCACCTTCCTCGGCTTGATTTCTGGGAACTGATCGTTCAAGGTCTTCTCAGGCTTGAAATCAAAATGGCCCTCTTCGAAAATAATGCCGAAGACCGGGCACATAGCCTGCAGCATTTGTTTCGGAAAGTAAGGGTTCTCAGGTGCGTTGGCCGGGAGCTCGGTGACCTGGAACGACTTCAATTTGTCCAGCGAATCGTAGGTGGTGTCGAATTTCGCACCCCTGGCTTCCTCTGCGATGGCAAGGAACTCATTCCACGTCATCTTGTCACCGATGATGTATGATTCCTTCTCCCAGGATGACTGGGAAAGAAGGGCAGCGATAAAGTTGCCGATGTCGAAGCTGTACGTGAATACAACGGGAACGTTACCGGACCCGGGGATAGCGGCCGCTTTGTGCTTCATATCGACGGCGAGCGTCATGCCTGTGATGTATGACTTGACGTGGGGCTCAACGTAGTAGTCCGTGAACATGCCGTTGATGACGGCAGTGTACTCGAGTGACGTCTTCTCAAGGGCATTCAGGTATGCAAGCTTTTGCTCGGCAAGGCCAAAGATTTTCACGGCTCTAAGGAAAGCATTGAGTCAGACGTCGTCTTCCCATGGTAGAAGTCAGATTGACTTACTCCGGTGTATGCTTGATTCTCCATAGGCTGGGGATGTAGCGCTTCGTTGCTGACGACTTATCGGCAGCCTTGATAAGAGCCATTTCAGGATCCGCGCCAGGAGCTGAGCTCAGATCGAGACAACTGTATCAATCTTGTTCGCTTGGAGAATGTTGACGATGGAGTCTACATTGTGATGGGTGAAGCTTCCGGTGAGACTGCCAGCCTGGAGATGGCTCGTTTTCCTTCATTGGTTATGTTTCATTGGCATATGCAGCTTCTCGGAGAAGCGGTGACACCTGATTGCTGGCGTATGCAGCTTCCCGGAGGAGCGGTGACCCCTGACTGCTGGTATATACGCCCTTAGCGCTCACCCTTCGTAGATCATGCATATCATCACTTTTCAGCCTCATCTTAGGTTCACATACATTGCTGTAGTCGATAGCGATTATCTTCGCTCCCAGTTCCTTCGATTTCGCATCGCTGGCCTACATTATGAGTGTGAGTCCGAGCTTCTCAATGCAGAAGGGTCAGGAGCTTACCTCACGACCGAGCACAAACACTTGGTACTTTCTGCTGGCCACAATTTGGTCGAGAATTGCACGACCAAGCATGCCGGTTCCTCCAGCTACAGCAACGATCGAAGACATTCTGGTTTGGTAGTGATGAATTTGATGAAAGGATTCAAGTAGGTTGAAGATATCTTCCTATGAATTGTTCTAACGGTTAATCGCAATGGTTTATATACACATGTGCTACACACCTTTTGTCTCTACTTTTTATACTTGGTTGCTTACTACCTACCCTTTTACATATTGTCACTCCTGATACACATGTGTACGTGCGAAAGTACCTGTACCATAAATCTTTTCGTCAACTGGTCCATCGCAGCCCTGTATTTTCTGAGTATTGCATTACTTATCACAAGTTATCTTTATTAAAAACGCAGCCTTGTCCCAATCCTTGCGGATCCCGGAGCGAACGGATAGGGATCGGGCTTACCCCGGCCACCAACCATTGGACGCGTGACACCAAGCCTCAGATCTACGAAGATTTCGAAGCGGGCGAAAAGGGCCGCACTGAAACAGTATACACAAGGGTGTGGACACGCGCGGATCCACAAATGCTGAACCTGGGTTTGTCACAAGGGTATTGTGCAAATATTCTTTGCGGATAGCAAAATCACGTGCCTGCTCTTGACCCGCGGACACTATGAGCGTAGAGTATCACTATATCAAGAGTACGAAGAGTGCAAAAAGCTCCGCTTTTCGGCGTTGATGAAAACAAAAGAGAAACTCCACTTCTAAGGGCGGAATTATCCTGGAACAGTGCAGAGAATCTCCTCCGGCTTATACTTCTAATTACTATACTAAACATAATTTATATACTTTAAGTGTAATAATAATAGTTAATAAAGCAGTTGCTTTTTAGCGTAGTTTAAATAGGTAACTATAGTAAATATATAATTTTAATTAAGATAATTAGCTTATAAATAATAGTATTAGGCGGATTAAGAAAGCGGCTTTATAGGTAGTTAACTTATAAAGATATTAAGTTTAGAGAGGGGAGTTAATATTAAGCTTTATTAAAATCTAATATAACGCAGGGCGGGGTATAGGTACTTATTTATATAACTAGCTAAAATTCTTAACTTAGCTATAAATTACGTAATTAGTTACGCGTCTTAGAAATATCGGACGTCTTAGAAGTATCTTAGTATATAAGACTTTAGGACTCCTGGGACTCTTAGGATTATTAGGATTCTTAGGACGAGTTATATATATAGGAACGCGATGGTAACCTTCTACTATTATATTTAACCTATTTACTAATCTATTATTTAGATTCGACTTAGACTCTTTTATTAATTTAATTATACTATATATACTTTAATACTAACGCCCTATTAATACGCGTAAGTTATTAATACCCCTTACCTATATCACTAATACTCTTGTCCGAGAACCAACCTAAACCCTTTAGGACCAGCTACCCCAAAGGGCTTAACAGATTAGTCTAACAGATGCGTGCGGAGCAGAAAGTAAAGAGTTATTATATTTAATATTAGTCTAACAGCGTCGCTTACGGCGGCGCTTACTCTTAAGTATAGTAATAAGGGAAAGTAAGCCTAGTATGGTGTAGGTGATTAACGCGCT
Source organism: Bimuria novae-zelandiae CBS 107.79 (assembly GCA_010015655.1). Lineage (NCBI taxonomy): Eukaryota > Fungi > Ascomycota > Dothideomycetes > Pleosporales > Didymosphaeriaceae > Bimuria > Bimuria novae-zelandiae. Next base: position 828,557 of record ML976674.1, on the reverse strand, counting down.
ATGCGCTAACAATCTCTATCTAGGCACTATTTAAGTATCTAGGATTATTCTTAAAGTAACGAGCCTTTAGGAGCTAAGCGAAGTAGAAACGCCGCTAAAAGCAGCGGTAAATAACTTCTAAAAAAGGACACTTTTCTATAACTACTTAAACAATTCATGGTATCGTAAAGCGCGGTTATAAAAGTAAAGTTACTAAGTAAAATTTATATACAGTAAAACTAGTTAACGTACATGCATAGCGAGCTAATCAGTCAAGCAAGCTGATTACTCTGCCATGACCCTAAGTAGTAATAAGGTCTTTAGGTCGTATAGAGCTTAATATAATCTTTATAGATGATTAGAATTAGAAAATTCTTTTAGTAAGTAATAGTAAACTAGTATTATAAGCTAAGCGTTTATAAATATGTTATTAGCATTATAATAATAGATCTCTATATTAAAATAAGTAGCTATAGTGACTAGAGCTTAGAATATTTAAACTACTAAAGTAGCTACGTAGGTATCCTTAATAGTAGTCTGTAAATTGCCTTATATATAGATATAGCTTTATATTTCATAAGGTAGCCTTAATTATTAGGCTTAAACTTAAAGACCTATATTAATAAGAGGACTTTTTAGGTTTATAAACTTAACTCTTACTAGGTAATCCTCTCGTACGTGTCTTTTTATTTTATATTATTAATCTCCTATTACATAGACTAGAGAAAACCTTTCTTATATAGGAATAGTATCTTTATTATATCTCTATATAGATGCGACTCAGGAGGTAGCTTAGTATAGTAAAATTAGGTTTTTAATACTATAGCTAAGGCTACTACGTATACTAACTAGTATATATTAATAAAAAAGCTGCTACTCGTATAAAGTTGCTTTCTAACTCTTATTAACCCTTTAAGTAGTATATAAAACTAATAAAAGTTACTATTAATTAGTTCGTAATACTCTACTTAGTTTAAGTCTATTTATAAAATAAAATATAATATTTAGTGCTTACGCTTTCTTAAGAATATAAATATTAGAGGTAGGCTAGCTAATATGGCTAATAATAAACGTAGTAAGTTATTATTATAGACTAAGCCTTATAAGCTACTATAAACCTTAATAGTCTATATTTAACTTAGTATTAGAAGCTACTAATAATATAGTATAGGGTTATTATTCTTCTTTGCGTCGATTAGGTTCGTTCTATAATAGTAGTAGTCTGGCTACACTAGTCTAGATCTAACATAAACTTATCTTTTAATAAATCCTTTTTAGAGCTACCTTGGCTGCGTAATAAAGGTAGTTAATACTTAAGATAAATTACTCTAGCTTAAAGCCTTATAAGCAAGGATCTATTTTATTATATAGTTAATAGAAAGGATTTTCTCTAAAAGTAACGTATTTTATATAAATTACTTTACTTTTATAAGCTTGATTTCTCGCCTTAGGCATCTAGATTTAGTAAATATTTAATAAGTTATAACTAACTAGGTATCCTACTTAATTTTAAGAACTAAGTTTATTTATTTATAGTACCTACTTGCGTAGTGCGTACGCTTGGTAGCTATAGACGCGTAGGTAAGTAATTAATAGCTTCTTACTATAAGTAATTTTAAATAGTGTTTTTTAGTTAAGTAATCGCGTAGGTATATAATTAAGTAGATATACTGTTACAGTATAGATCTTAGAGCTAAGTGCTAGAGGTAGGTTTAAAATAATCTTTATTAAATAATTTTTTTAATAAGACTCTTACCTAAGCATTTTATTAAGCTATTTTACTCCTTAGTATATAGAGCTCTAATTTAAAGCTTAATACCTTCTCTTTAATAGTAGTGTTTAGTAGAGTTATTTATTAGGCTATATCCTCGCTAATTATTAGCAAAGAGAAAAGTAATAATTATATTAAATTTTTATTTAATAGCTTACTTTATTTATCTAATAATAGACAGGAGCGTAAACCTGTCCCGTCTAGATATTATATAAATAAAATAAAATCTTAAGAATAAATGTACCCTATAAAAGACGTATTACTTACGATTATAGGCTTTTATACTACGCTTAATAAGATTAATAGTAATAGTTTTAAAGGCTCGTATCACTTTTATCTTATAATTAATTTAATATAAGATAATTTAATATGCTTTAATTTATAGGCATTCTGTTGGATTAACAACCTCAAGGCCTCTGTCGTGTTGCAAAACACTATATGTGTGGAGCGAGCCCTATATGGGACTAGCTTCCATACCCCGCGATGTACTTCAATCCTCAGTAGATAGAACGAGAGACAACAAGTATTAATCAACCTAATGTAACTTGTTATTAAGTATTTCCTTTTAGCACTAGTGCAATAAGTCCTCCCGACACTAATTAGTAATCGCGAGAAGCCATTACAGACAGTAAGGAAGAAGAGACAGGCTGTTAACAACCTAACGTGAGAAATCTCGGGTCGATGCAGACTATGCTAAGAACAGAGCAAGGCAGAGATAACACAAAGCACTCTTAACTAACCTCTAAAGCTACTAGTTTAGGCTAATCCGCGGACACAGAGCGCGTCAGTAATGTATTATAATTTACCACACAAACGTCTCTAGACAACCCAGTTACGTACACTAATATACGTCGGAAACGACTAACCGACAAGACAACTACACTAATAACGAGTTAACACCGCTAGTATAATAGTAAATAACTAGAGTAGCGATAGCGTAGCAGACGATGCTAATGCTTAAGCTTAAGCTTAACTATATAATAATTAGTCAGAGCATGGCTTAAGTAAACGCGGGGAAGCTACTTCACGCTAGGCTAAATACACTATAAAGTACCTTATAGGAGACTGCCCATATCTAGTGGCGCTAGAATCTGTTAACACATCTCTCTAGGACGTACCTGTACCAACAGACGCAGACGAGATACACGCAATAACTTAGGTTACTAAAATTATTTATAATTATAACGTATTAATAGCCTAGGACGACAATCTATGTGCAGACTACTATTGCAATTTTAAAGGATAGATAAAGGAGCTATTCTATAAGGTTAACTATAATACACTAAAATCTCTAAAGATGGTCCTACGGCATAAAAGAGTCTACACAGGCAATAACCGCGCAAGACTTGCTAATTCCCTCTATAATCTATCTACTCTAAAGAATACTCCCGAATGGGACCCTGTAGAATTTAAAGCTATAATATTCGACCAACGATCAAGGGCATACAAGCGATAGTAGAACGTAAAATAGACACCTCTAATAGCTAAGCAGTAATAACTATAGCAGGATAGTCTACTAGCTAGTACACATGCACCGTAGTTACAGTAGCTAGAGCACTCGTAGCAAGACGGGTAGTAGCAAGAGTAATTATAGCGAGGCAAACAGCACGGAGTAGGACACGACGCTTGAAACTAATCTAAAACATAGGAGCTATAACTAATACACTAGATAGATAAAATCTAACTACTAAGACAAAGTAATAATAGTTAATAACTGCACTTCATGAGTGGTGCGCTTAGAGAACCTTAGTCTTAGTAATAGTAAAAATAAGATGCGTAATTATAGTAATGGCGACTATAAACACAGGCATAGCCGCCAGCGATTGCATATCGCGAAATCACGCCGTTTCCACAATAACCTGTGAACGGTGTACCGGGCAGACCACCGGAGCTACTATATAACTCGTATAAGACACTGCCGCCGCGCTGGTCCCGTAATAATTAACTTAACGCCAACATAATTACGCAGTTCTCTAAGCTTTAGGATAATAATAAAAAATATACAGGAGATATATATAATCTACTTAATAATAAAATTAAGATCTTCTTTAGCATCTGTTGGCAGGTGGACATCTATGAAGAGCAGTTCCACGCTGTGTTTCCCCGTATTCTTACTAGGCGAGTAGAGATGTTCTATATACAAGTTATAAACAGAGGTGACAGCTTTTCTAATGCGTACACAGTAATTAAGAACCACTTTAATCACGACGTCTACCATTAACACTACTACATAGACTAGATAACTACAACCTTCGCCCGTACGCGCATAGAGAACCTTAATAAAAGCTTATATAAAGTGCTATAGATATTACTTAACAAGCTACAATTATGCTAACGCGCGCTTAGTAAGAACTTTAAAAGTAAGGATACCCTACGTATAACTATTATTAACGCGTGCTAGGGAGTTCTAAAACTTAAAATAGCACTCTTTAAGCCAGCCATAATCTGCGAAGGACTTTTTATAGATCTATAGTTTATAGTTAAGACGCACCTTGCACGTTAGCAAATAAGATAAATACTTATAGGGAGTAAGATAATTGCTATAGACTAGTACTACCTCGACCGCCGCTACAACAATAGGAATAGAAGAACTCGAAGAGGATTTAAAGGCGAAGACGGATTTACAGGCGGATTCTAAGGAGGCTAAGGTAATAGAGGCAATTAGCGCTTTAATAGCAACAATAGTAAACGTAAATTCATAATACCACGCTGGAAGAAGAAGTGCTTTGTCTGCCAGAAAGAGGGCTGCTAGTTAACTAACTATACTAATAAGGAACGTAAAGCTGCCCGCACACAGTTCTTCTCCGCATGTTACTTTATAGGCACACTACTGCCTGCAGACTTCTCTGTGCACCTTGCAGAGTATAAAGGTAGTAAGAACTACAAGGACGATAACAATAACAGCGATTAGTAGTATAATATTAATAATTAGTAATTTATAACTGCGTACGCGGAATATTAATTTTTTAAGGAGTAATAACTTGTAGATTAAGCGTTTATACACTATATCTCTAGTGAAGACATATATAGTAGAGACGTACTGTTATCACCGGCGTCGCAATTCCTTATTAAGGACCGATACACGCGATCTGTGTACTAAGGAATCCTCCCTAATACAGGCGCCGCCAATGTATCTACAGTCGGCAAGGAACAGTACCTCGCACTTATACAGGAAGACCCAACGGTCACGATGGACACATCTACGGCAGGAAAAACGTCTATTAAATTCGGCAAAGGCAGTGTTACGGTGTCTATTGGCACCGCACAGATTCCGACAGAGATTGGAAAAATCGACTTTGAGGTGCTAGATGCGCCCACACCGTTCTTGCTATGCCTTGCGGACATGGACAGGCTGAAGGTCTACTTTAACAACACTACAGATGAGCTCGTCTAGGGCAATGTACGCATCCCCGTGATCCGTAAATAGGGACATTTGTGGTTCTATCTTAACAAGAGAGAGCGTGCAACTGCATTTCTTATAAAGATAGAGTTAAGATAGCTCTATCGCCGTTTTAGACACCTAGCTATTACGAGACTAGCTAGGCTCTTAAAAGATGCTAGTTACAATAACTTTAAAGAAAGAACTCTTAAGTAAATTGCGAAGTTTTACTATTATTATTAGCTTAATAGCTCTGCGCCGCGCCGCTTTAAGTTCACTTTTAAAGACAACTATTACTTTAACTACAAAATCCTTGTAGATGTGATGTACTTAAGAAGCAAGCCTATATTATATATAGTAGATTTAATAACTTCGTTTTAAGGCGCAAAGTTTCTTAACGCTATTTTAGCTAAGAAGACATAGCAGGCACTGCGGATATTATAGATTAATACCTACCAAGGACCACTAGACATTCTTACACATGACGCAGGCACGAACTTCGTAAGTGCAGAATTTCGCGCAGAAGTAAAGATTATGGGAGTCATATGCAAACAAGTACCTACAGAGGCACATTGGTCCGTTGGCAAGATAGAGAGGTATCACGCGCCCCTGCACCGCGCATAGAATATACTCTACGCTAAGCTTACTAGCACTATGTCTAATAAAGCAATTCTTCAGATGGCCGTAAAAGCTATTAATAACATAGTAGGCCCTAATAGTCTAGTCTTAACTTTACTTGTCTTTGGCGCATACCTACGTATAACTATAGAGTCACCGCTGTTACTATTAATAGTCAAGCGCAGCGAGGCTATTTAAAAAGCGATAAAAGAACTACGTAAGCTTACTACTAAACGCTAGGTTGTAAATACGTTAAACACCCGCAACGGACCTGATACCGTAGATATGCTTGCGCTCCCGCTATAAAGCGAGGTTTTGGTATGGAGAGAAAAGGATGGATGGAATGGCCCGTACAAAATCGCTGCTATAGACGGCCATAACGTCACTGTCGATATGGTCAATGGCCCGACAACATTTTGGTCGATAGTTATCAAGCCGTACTATAGACTAGACTATCTTTAGAGTAACCCTAATGCGCCGCAGTAGCAGCACGCGTTACCTATAGATATAATAGTGCCGCTAGCAACGCAACTATGCAAAAGAGGCTACCTACTAGGATTAAGGAATAAGAGGAAGGCAAACGTTTACATTACTAAGAAAAAAGAGGCTAACCTTAAGCTTGCTATAAAGCTACGTAATAATAGAGTTATTATAACACCTAGCGCACCCTTTAAGGCATTTAATAATTAAGAGATTAGTGACCTAGTAGGCCGTAGAGTATTTAAATTTAAATAATATAATTAGGAAGTATATAGCAGAATCTATATATTTAAGTCGCGTCTAGTGCGAGAAGTCAAAGGAAAGACAACTAAGCCCTATAAAAAATCCTGTCTTATTATCTAAGGATACCAGGACTATGGCAAGGAGGCTATCTTAACGCAATCTCTAACTATTTAACGCTGTAGCTAGCGTATAATTATAGCCCTAGCACCTATGCTCGTATAACATAAGATGAATCTTAAGCTCCGCGATATAACGTAGGCATATCCACAGGCGCAGATAAATCTTAAGAGAACAATACTAGCATACCTCCCTACTAAGCTAGCACCTAGATATCTAGAGGGCACGCTACTCTATGTAATTAAGCCGCTATATGGAATCGCGGAAGCAGGAGTCTATTAGTAGATAACGTACTATAGACATTACTGTAAGGAACTAGACATATCTACGTTAACATACGACCTATGCTTGTTGGTAACAAATAGTAACGTAAATAACTTTGGCATAGTTAGTATGCAGACTAATAATACCCTTATACTTAGAATAGCCACATTCTTAGCGCATAAAGAGAAAATACTTAAAAAGGTATAGTTTAGATTAAAGCTAAAGACTATGCTAACACCAGACGCGTAACTAGACTTTAATAGCTATATACTTATAATAGACGCTAGTAACATAGACAACTATAAAGTAACCTTGAACCTTAAGTAGAAGGGATAAGGAGGAAAGATTAAGCTTATAGACATTAATACTCTTAATCGCGCGTAATAGTACACTAAATAGCGCGCCCGCGGGGCGTACATCGCATTAACATGTTAACTAGAAGCGTCTTTTAACTTATCTATAGCAGCTTAAGCGCAGCAACCTTCTAATAAGGACATTAAGGCGCTTAATAAGCGCCTTAAATAGCAGATAGAGAATCTTAACCGTGGACTACGCTACATACCTGTTAAGCTTATTAATGCTAAGCTAATAGTATTCGTGGATAGCTCCTTTACTAACAACAAGGACCTTAGCTCGCAGCTAGGCTTCATACTTATGCTTATTAATAAGTCTATAGATATTAACAATGCCTTTACAATCTGCGGTAATATAATACACTATAGCTTAATAAAGTGTAAACGTGTTACACGGAGCGTACTAGCCTCTAAAATCTATGGCATGGTTAACGGGTTTGACATAGGCATTACCATTACTACTACCTTATAAATAATCATAGAGCGCCTTAGTCTGCCCGCAGTTCCCTTAGTTGTTTATACAGACTCGTACTCCCTATACGAGTGCCTTGTAAAGCTTGGGACAACTAAGGAAAAGCGCCTTATAATTGATATTATGGCACTGCGCCAGTCATACGAACGCCGCGAGATTACAGAGATCTAATAGATTAATAGCGAAGACAACCCTGCGGACGCTTTTACAAAAGCATTACTAAACCGCGCCCTAGAACAATTTGTTAATAGTAATAAGGTAACAGTCTAAATTAAGGGCTAGGTGCAGAGACCTACAATCTCTGCCTAGCGCATTTAAGTTTAGATATTTAGTCCTTTATGTGGACAATTAATATCGAGAAAAGAAAAGACTTCCAGTGTTAGATTAACAACCTCAAGGCCTCTGTCGTGTTGCAAAACACTATATGTGTGGAGCGAGCCCTATATGGGACTAGCTTCCATACCCCGCGATGTACTTCAATCCTCAGTAGATAGAACGAGAGACAACAAGCATCAATCAACCCAATGTAACTCGTTATCAAGTATTTCCTTTTAGCACTAGTGCAACAAGTCCTCCCGACACATTCTTTGTATTTAATTAATTAAGGAGTAGATCTAGTAGATAGCTATATACCTATTACGTAATACTATAGTTAATTAATAGCATCGCTGCTTAAATATCTTATAAGGATATAGAGCTATAACTTGCTTAGTAAACTTAGTTTAGGTAATAAAGCTAAGTACTATAGCTAACGTTAATAAGTAGCGAATGCTTAAATTTAAGTAGATTAAAAAGATAGAGGTTTAGTTCAATAAACTACTAGCTAGTGTCCTATTAGTGTAGTAAGGCTAGTAATATCTTCTACTTATAGGCTTAATAAGTTAGACTAATATAGGGTGTTTCTACTAGAGTTAAAATAGACGTTTAATAATAGTCTAGCTAGAGAAACTAGGCTTATAAAAAAGCTAGAAATTAAAGCTATATACGTAAACTTTATTTTGTTTTACCCTTAAGGCGTTAATAATATTATCTTAGCTTTTCCCTATATCTATATAGCTATTTTTAAACCTTCTATAAGTATAATATCGTTAGGTAATACAGGAACTTTTTATTAGAATTTAGTAGAATTATTATAGATATTAGTAGTAAGATCTAGCGTCTCTAAGTAGAAAAGTAAAATGTATTAATACGCTAGCTAATTATTAAATTCTAATAAGTAAATAGTATAAACTTTATATAAAAGATTACCTATAGGTATATCGCCTATATTAATTTTAATTAAATTAAGTTCTACTTTATAGCTTTTATAACTTTTTTGCTTTTTATAACTCTAATTCTTTTCTTAAATCTTATTTAGTATACTATTTTTATTCTTAGTCTTAAACTCTGCTATCTTTTTAGCTTTTGTAAGGTTTTCGATAAATCCTCCTTTATATTATAAGGTGTTAATATACGGGCACTGTCCCTAGTAATGTAGGTTACTATATAGATAGGGTTTTGGTAATTTTAAGAGCTTATCTTAATGAGGTCTCTTTTTACTATTTTATTTATATAGAGATTCTTCTTTGTTTAATATAGCTATAAATGCTCTACTCTATACAGTTAATTTTATTATAGTTATATAATAGTACTATAGGTAGCTAGCTAGTACATTAGATAATGTTAGCTATATAGAGTTACTATAGAAGCTTACTTCTATATTAAATATAGTAATAGCGATAGTGGTAGCGTAGCTAGAATTAATCTATTTAATAACTTATATAAGGTCTTTATAAGATATATAGCTATACGTTTCTAGTAGCTTAAGTTATTTAGCTCTATTATAAATAGTAAGAAAAGTAGTATACTATCCTTTAAAATTTTCTTTATAAGCGTGTAGTACTTTAGCAGTATTGTAGGACTATAGAGCTCTTATAGGGTCTTAAGCTAATTATAGAAGGACTTTTAGTTCTTAATTTAATAGACTAGGTCTTACATAATTATGTTAGCTATATATGCTTTAATTTAGCTAATTTTATTTTTAATTTACCTATATTCTTTAAGCTCTGTATCGTAGAGGCTTATATCCTAATTGTACTGCGCTCGAGCTTTAGGCGTAGGCTCTGTCGCTAGTGATTCGTCTTCGTTGGCAATATAAATATAAGTAGGCTGCTGAGGCTTGCTCAGCGTCGACGGATGTGACAGATCTGGATTGATATATCCCTATACGTCTCCAGCCTCTACGAGCCTTTTGACAGTATAGACCTATAGTTCCCAGTTGTGTGAACCGTCAAGGATAATAGAAGAGTTAGCCTTTAATATGGCGAGATTGCTCTATAGAGTAGGCTTAATTAACAGATAGGTAGATAGGGAGTTAATTTATGTATATAAGTACGGATTAGGCCGGGCTCATGACTGTAAGCAGGTAGGTAGTATGTATAAAGGTAGTATATTATGTATAAAGGTAGTATATTATATATATAAATTAGTGTATATTTTTCCGTGTTGCATGGAGGGATCAGAGGCTCATGTATAGTAGGCGAGCTGACTCATGAGACTAGTGTCGTCATGTGACATAGCCCTAGGCTGCTTACATATATATCATTTAAAAGCTCTTTATCCTATTAATTACGTATTATAGGGAAATGTAATATAATTAGTTATTATGCTAGGCTAAAGAAGAGTTTACTTATTTCTTTTATTTAAGTGTTCTTAGCTTTTTACGTGCCTTTAGGTTCAGAGGTTTAAGTCTCTCTATTACTAGTAAATTCTTTTTTTTTCTTAATTCTTTGCCCGAGAAGGGGTGATTTGGTAAGCCTAAATTGTAGTAGATAGCCGCCCACGACTCGCTCTATAAGGCACTGGTGAGCCAGCTGTGAGTTGCAAGTTTTAAACTGATGGAGAATTATTGAAATGTTATGCCTAGTGTTCAGGGCTTTTGAGGCGTGGTGGCGCCTTGTTAACGGAAATATTTGGGGAACAGACAAGGCGGGCAAGCTTAAAGTCTTTGGGAATAAATGCATACCCTTTCACTCACATAACAGCTTAATATCATCCGGATGAACCGCTATTAAATTACCATGGGCATCGTGATTTTTAGCGTTTCGTGGTAGTTTGCTTGTAGCGCCAATCCGTAACTTAGTAATGAGTCGTTTTGGTTGAACCACGAGTAGTCAAGCTCAGTAGGTAGGCAATGCATTTCCCAATTCTACTCTAAAGTGTCCTGTATCTACTTAAATCGACTTCCCGGCTTAATTTTCTGAATGCTGGCCTGGTACGGGACGCGCACGTGCGATAACAGCATAGACAACGGACCTAGACAACGGGTAGTATGAAAAGCTCTGCACGCGCATTTCCACGGTTCATATCATCCCCAATAATCTCCTCGTCAAAGCACCTCAACACCAACCCCACACTACTGTCTAGCACGTGCAAAACAACCTCTCGCGTAAAAGTAGAAGCGGGCTATAAGGACCAGAGTGCCAAAGGAAAGGATAGACAATACAAAGACTAAACTTTAATTACGAAGATAGTATTGTATAGTCCGCATTCAGCTTTACACGAGGGACAACCTGCCTGAAAAGTGGTACGGTAGTGTTGGAAGATCGATAAGACCAGGCACCTAAGAGTGAGATACCGTATCAAGCTTAGCGGGAACACCGCTACCAGGGTTCAACAAACGGGCCGCACGCGTGCCGACACCATTCTGTTCTTTTTCCGTACCTTTTACCTCTCACGTACTTCATACCTCTGGCCTTCACCATGAAAACTTCAGCATTGCTGGAGCGACAGTGTCGGGACAATATTAACGCACTCTGGCAAGTCAAGATACCTAACCTACCTGCGCTGAAGGAGCACCTACCAGGAGCCATCCTGGTTGCTTTCGACTCTTCGGGCTGTAGCTTTGACTCCGAAGGGCATGCAAGCACCAATAAGATCAGCGAACTAGGTTTCACGGTGCTATGCACTGATATCGCGACTTCCAAGTTGGGATATACGGGCAAAGAGTTTGGCGAAGACAACGACACGCGGCAGTTAGCTATTCAGCTACAAAAGAAGCCAAAAGTTGAACGAACTACTGGCCGAATCGTACTTGCACAGCTTGCCGAGGTGGAAGGGTTGGTGCGCGACTTCCTTTCCGGTCTTTCCGCAAGATGCATATTGGTTGGATATGATCTAAATCGGGAAATGAGATGGATTTCCTCCATATCGCCATTCTTCGCCGACTTGTTTGTTGCCTGGGTCGACGTATAATAACTGGTATACCATCGATGTATCGAAAGCAATTCAACGATGCTTCGCATATATGAACAGCAAGGTCTTCCCACCGCCCTGCAGGCGATGGTCTCTCAGCGCCGCCAAGATGAGCCACGACACGTCGGTGAATGACTGCTGCCGTATACTCCAGGTTCTCGCCGGCCTTGTGCAAGCCGTCCCATTCAGCCTTCCTGGACCGCGCGGACCGCGCATACCACGCTTCTCGGCATATCAAAGCCTACCCAAGCCAGACCGGGAGAAGTCTCCATTTGTGCTGCGCATCACCCCATCTGATGACCGAAAATTCCCACCCCGAAGCCTTCGACAAGTAGCAGACGCGTTCAAGCATCACGAAGGTCTTCGTGCCGTGGGACTAAATTGGCAGACAGAACATACACGCCAGACAGGTGTAAGATTCTGGTGGCTGTCATTCTGGACCCAGGAAGCCTTGGACGACTTCTACAGAAGGATTCACGGGTGTGCGTTCGAGAACATCACACTACGTGCAATTTTGGACTCTAACAGAAGAGCCGGAGGCGCTTGGGCATCGAGTGGATCCATGGGTCGACTGGATGAGAGAGCTACAGGGCTGGAGCAGGATGGGCCTCGATACTTTCCACAGCACAGAGACAAAAGTTTAAGTGCACGGTGTCGACCCAGGAAAGGCAATGCGGTGTCCGATTGTACCCAAAGTCTTCCCCACAGATGTATACCTAAGATGTATTGAAAATGATGATTATGTTACCATATACTGTGTTCCTCGTTCTTAACCCCAAGGCATTCGGTGGTGGCAGCCCCCAAAACAGGAAGGTGCTACTATCAATTCACTGATGTACAATGGCCGGATGCATCATAGTATCTTGAGGTCTATTACAATCTATAAAGTGGCGATATCTAGTACGTACATCACAGTAAATTACAGTCATTGAAGGAACAGTATGCATAGTGGGTCACAACGATTTCGTAGCCCATTCACCGGACCTCAACGCGCCTCTTCGTCTTAACCTGGCTCACTGTGCTCATCGCCATATTCCGCTTGGTCTGCAAGGCCTCCGGCCGTATCCACCGGAACAGCATACGCACATTCTCGCAGTACTCCAGCACCATGCCCCTACAGTCCGCCTCGCTCAAATCGCGACACATCGGGAGCGTCTAAATAAGCCTTGGAATAGCATCGAGGTCAACCTGCTGGAGAAGCATCTCAATCTTGTTGCCAATAGATTCGAGGCGGTCGACAAGATCCAGCAATAACATCTCCATAGATTCAAGTTTTGGAGTGGAGATATCAGGTGCAAACATAGAGGCGCGAACTTTGTGGAACGTGTTGACGGTGTCGCGGCTGGACTCTTGGAGATCAGCTATGTATGCGGTTAGTGAAGAGGGTGAGGAGCCCATCGGCCATGAAAGTGGCACTGTTGTAAGGGAGGCGGCCCTCGCGCCCGCAGTCTCCTCCGAGATTCGTTGTGGTGAACATACTTGTGGGTTCAAGTGTGCGGCGTGGTACCTGTCAGCACCCTGTTCGCTTGAATCTTTTCGGTTGAATTTGATGGGAATTTTTCTCAACTTGTGTGTGTGATTTGATTCAGTGTTAGGTCTGGGGGCCGCTCGGCGGTTTATATCTAGCTTATTCGTTGCGATACATGTGTACACAATGTCGCGATCCGATGGTTCTTTTGGAGGCTGAGGGACACAGGTTTTCTTTTTCCAATATTAGAAGAAACTCCACACAATGTTCAAGTGGAATATCCCAAGGGTATCACGTGTCTTTCAATGGTCCACTTCGCGTTGATTAGCTGCTAATGACATGTATGTGCTAGCTCGCGTGTAAGGAAGGTGGAAGCAGCAACCTTAGCAGCTAACCTTCTTCAATTTACTGTACATAAACACGCGTCCCGAGGTCGCGTCGAAATTTGGGAGAATCATCGAGGGACGCCCCCTGGGCTGTTGCGACCACGCCGCCAGCAGCGTGCCACCTGCCCCACGGAAGTTTCTCGACAGTCGCTGCTACAACTACCCATCTTCCTGCAGGCGTCCATAGACCACTACCCTCAACGAGAAGGTTATCATTGCAAGCAAGATACGATGGCGATCGATAAGATGCATAATGTATGTGACGGTTCAGTATGGAAGCTTGGGCCACCCGTGCGGCCCGTGCACGTGACTCACGTGATCCACACAGTATATAGCTCTTGTAGAGTAGCTACTCGATCAAAAACAACGATTGCCTCAACACTCTTTTCAATCCCGACTTCACAATGTAATGAGCAGGTACCCGTGCGAAACGTTCTGGATGTCTCCCCGGCAGCGATAAAGAGGCGATGCTGATTTATTCCATGGAGCGGAGACCGCAACGGTTATGATTGTATTAGCTCCTCATGAGAGCCGCGTTCGAATTCGCCCTAGAACACTAAACATCTGAGGCAACTCATGGTACTTGTGAATACACCATATTGTCTAAACTGCCGCTATGACGTTTTCGGGTGCCGACGCTGATGATGAATGCCGAATCGGCCCGATATGGCGAGGATCTCCGCCGTCCACGGCATCATACCACGCCCTATTGTCCACGGGCGTGACATCTCAGCCTTCTTGCTCGCTAGACACTTCACCCTATGATCTAGCATGTCAGCAAATCGAGCGTTTCCGGGCTTATGCTCCGTACTCGCCCTGCGGGCTACTACCGACAGTTGCTGACGAAGTCCACGCCGGCAGCTACAATTGTAGCCGAATAGATTTGCGATACAATCGCTCTGGAATTCAAGGAGAATAGTTCAGTAAGTGTATAAAGGTGCACCGGGTACCGATTGTGAACTGGCATTCAACCTCGAAGAGTACTACGTCAGCATTAATCATCACAATACCGGGAAGCGCTCAAGTTGGTTCCAAAACATGCATGCCTTCACCTTTACCACTATTCTCAGTCTCACATTTCTGATTAAGCCAACAGTCACCATGTCCAACGCTGCAGACAACTCCAATAATACGCTGGAGAAGTATGGCTGGACTTCCGTCCCACACGACCAGTCTGTTCTTCTCAAGGATGTCAGCCCTTGGGATCCCGCGAATTACACAGTTTCGCAAATCCAATTGCCTGAAAGCGATATCGCGAAGAAGGTGGCTGAATATGCTAAAGAGCGGCTTCCGGAGCAAGTGTTCAATCACTCAATGCGGGTCTACTACTACGGTCAGTGATCTCCAGTTCTTCTTGCCCCAAGACCCCAATTACACTGAAAGTCGGAGCCAAAAGCACGGCTTTTTCAATCTAGAGTACCAAAGATCATCTCAAATCCGTGCATCCAAAACTGATCCCCTATAGGAGCTGCAATCGCCCGAAAGCACCTGCCCTCGTTCGTCCCCAGTCTAGAGACCTACTTCTTGACGTGCCTTCTGCACGACATCGGTACCACACAAGAGAACATCCACGCGACTCTTTTGTCGTTCGAGTTCTACGGAGGGTACCTCGCACTCAACCTGCTGCAAGATTACGGCGCGGCGAAAGAGCAGGCGGAAAGCGTGACCGAAGCAATTATCCGACACCAGGACCTGGGCGACATTGGTACTATTACGACAGTCGGACAACTGATTCAGCTTGCTACTCTCTTCGGTACGTCTAATGCTACATTATAGCAATGCATATGCCCGATGCTGATACTTGTGACGTAGATAACGCGGGCGCAAACCCTACGCTCATAAGCAAGGAGACAATTGAATCTATTGTCGTTGCGTATCCGCGTGGTCACTGGTCTAACTGTTTCGCGCACACGATTGAGCAAGAACTGACCCTGAAGCCTTGGGCGCATTCTTCTGCGATCCCCAAGTTTGCTGAGGCTGTGGCAGGGAACAAGTTGATGGAGCCTTGGGATGCGCTGGGAAGCAATGACACTTGTCCCTCTGGTTGAGCTTCTTGCAGATCCTCGCACGGTATAGAGCGGGTTCGTTTGGAAGAAAATGTACCATTTATGTATTGCTCTTTGGCCTTCAGGTTATTTGCGAAATTTGTAATACATCTATTTTTTTTTTTTTTTTTTTTTTTTTTGGTAAATCAGCCCTTTGTGGTCGATGACTACGCATTCTCTTCGCGTATTTCTCTTATGGATTCGATGTTCTCTTCATGCACGCTCTCATACGCCTCGTAATATACCAGTCTTCCTGCATCCAGGTCTTCTTTTACTACCTCTTTTAATTTCTTGCTCCAAGCAACAGGTCTATCTACAGGCTCATATAAAGCCTTCAGATACCTGATTGTCGCACCAATCAATGTCTCGACGAATCCTCCTGCCTCAATCCGTGCTGGACTTCCATGCGCTGGCAGAATCTTCCCAATGCGCAATTTTGACATGCGCTTTAGCTCCTGTAGATGAGTTGCTATATCTTCGGGCACAGATACGTACGTGACAGTATCTTCGAGCATGTCTCCAGCCAAAACTAGTCCGGAGCCGGGAAGGAAAGCCAACGTGGGGTCCGCGGTATGGATGTTGAAGTTGTGTAGTTCAACTTTGATGCTACCGATCGGCAGCTCCATACACTTCTCATACGTCTCTGTTGGAAGAACGACGTCGATGCTCGGTTCCTCGCCCTCGCTTGGATTTCTCAACTTCTCCGCATCTTTCGCTAGTATTGTCTTTGTGCCCATGTGGGCAATGATTTTCGTTTCTTTCAACGAGGAAGCCCCGGCTACATGGTCGCTGTGGGAATGGCTATATACAGTTGTTACGTGTTTGGCGCCTAAGCTCCGCACATGTGCAAGCATGCATTCGGCATGAACAGGCGTTAGGCCTGCGTCGAATAGTAGGGCGGAGTCGCCGCTGACAATAGAATATGTTGCCACACCCAAGGCCAGTGTTTCGTCATACCAGTTGGAGGAGTGCCAGGAGCAAGTTCTTCCGTCGTAATAGGCGTAAATGCCTGTTGTTCCGTGTGGGCGAAAGAAATGGACTGTGGGGAGGGAAGGTGGCATTTTCTCTGATGAGGGGAATTCGATTTTGAGATTATTGACAAACTCTTATTCAAACGAGGCGGCGTTTATGACGCTAGAATTTAGATGGAGGTGTGGTTTCCGATCGTGTGCCTGGCGAGGCCTGGAGGTAGTCCTATACTTCCTATGCACCACAAACGGTCAACAAACGATCAACAAACTGTCCACCGTCCTGAATATGCACCAGCATTCTCCACAAAGCTGTGCAGTTCCGCAGGGTAGAAAGGCGCCTGCTGCCTCAGACGATTTGGGCCCTAGGACTCGAACCGGCAATGGAACTGACCATCGGCTAGCATTGTGTCTCTTGTTCGCCATTGATATGTGAGATGATTTTGGTTTCATTGAAGTTGTAGCGTGTCCCGCCTTGCATACTCAATCCAGGGCAAAGGTGAACACGCCGGCAACCACCTTCCCTCCCATGGTTCCGTCATCGCTCCAAGTAATGAGAATCTCCCCTTTCCTCAAATCGCTTCCCCAAAGATGCGGATAGATACAATACCGCGTTTTCGATTGTTCGCTAATCTTAGGCATTTCGCCAAGCTTGTGAACATCCCACGGTCCTTCCGGTCTCGCTGCAGTTCCAACGCACAGCTGACTCGTCATGAATTTCTCGCATCCGATCCAAAGATATTTTTTCCCACGCGGGGCAAACTGAGGAACGTATATAATCGCGCCTTGGCCTTGGCCAGAAAGCACATCATGAGCTAACTCGCCAAAGGGTCCATATGGCTCTGTGTAAGTTGGTTCCCAGCACCCACTCTTCTTCAGGAACTGATATTTGTTCGGATCTGTGAAATCGGCGTTCGTTCTGATCCTAGCCATATAGTTGTCGAGCCCCATTCTAGACAGCAGATAGGTGTATCCGTCGAGTGCTGATATGTTGGAGATGCTGCCCCAGATTGGTCCGTCACCTGGAAAGAGTGGAAACGGCCCCACACGTTCGCATTCAATCCCTCCTTTGTGGCTTGTCACCCTCGCTTTCGCGATCCCGACTCCAAGCTGTCTCACCACATCGCCACCATGCGTCTCAACCGGATCGCAGATCAGCCATGCTTCTCGACCTCCACAGTCCGGTTTTTCGATGAAACCGCCAAAGGACCATGTAACTATCCTCCTGTTTTCCTGCAGATTCTCCTCTCTTTCGCAAAATTCCCTCTCTTCGTCCAAATATGGCACGAACTCTGGTACCTTCGGGTCTGGGTGGAGATACTGACTCCCGGTTGGATTGTTCAAGCCAGGAATAAGTGCGATAGTGTTGTTCGTCACGCCCACGAACTCGCCTCCGTCATTGAAACAGAATGTATCGCCGAATATGTAATATATATGGCCTCCAAGCTTAACCGATCGTCCAAGGTCGCGAGGATATTGGCGTCCAGATGCGTCTTTCACTTCACCACGCACCTTGGGGGGACAGGTGAGTCTCGGTGGCCAGGCTAGACGGCCACTGGGTACGGTATCCTGACGAGCGACATTGGAGAATCCCTCTTCGGCTGTAGCTCGTGTTTGGGTTTTGTTTGTCAAGTTGGCAAAAGCACTCTTGAAGCGATCCATGATATGTACAACTATCTGTCATTCGATCAAGTCTCAAAGACGCAGATAACTACAGATGTTGTATCAGGTGCGAGCTTGTGCTACCGAGGTATGGTGATGTTGATCCACGAGTGTCCCAACCAGAGCAAAGGTTCGCGCTAACCCGAAAAGGAAACGATCCTAGGTCACACATGCATTATTGGGTCAACGCAGGAAGCGCTGCTGCACCTGCATGCTGCATCACGAGGACGCATGGCATATTGCGGGGTTCGGTACTGAATAGGTTCTGGAGCCTCAAATCACTTTCCGCTCGATGCCGCCGTGGTAAGCTAGCGTACAGGGTTCCGAGCCACCCGGGGTTTCGAGCCATCCCCCAGAAATCAGCCATCTCTCAGAAATCGTGTTTATTTCTATTAACTACCCTACAATTGCCACTCTATATACATAGACTAAAAAGTTTAAGCTACTATTTTAGCTGTTGCTCTCTCTACTACTTTTTCTATAGTATTATTATTATTTTGTAACTCTAAAAGAGCAAAAGCCTATACTACTACTATAATTACTTCTATATTTATAAAGCGTTAATTTAGGTTTATAAGAACTCTCTTTTATAGCTAATAAAGCTTAAGAGCTTTAAGTTAACTATAAAATCTTTTATTCTTTATTTTTACCTCTATTACTTATATATTTATAGCTGTAAGTACCTTGCCTACTTTTTAAAAGAGCTAGTAAGTCTTATAACTTAATCTCTTATCCTTATAGAGCTATCGCTAAGCTATAAAGAGATTATAAGAGCTATAAAGGGTAAAGAGATAGCTTTTAGTAGGTTAAAGTTAATTCTAATAAGATAGCGTAATAGGCCTCTAGGCTACTTAAGAGGAGTTAACTACTAACTTAATATTTAATAAATAAATTCTTATAGTAGCCTATTTAGCTTATATAACTTTCTTAGTAATTGCAGCCTCTCTAGCGTTATTATAGGCTATAATAAAGTATTTCTTTTTAACTAGTACTACGTTATTAAAATATAATAGTTCTTAAATCTAATCTTAATAGAATCTTTTTACTACTAAGAAAACTAAGAGATCTAGAGACTATAAGACGTATAAAGAATAAGTAGGTATAAATAGAAGCTAAACTTTATTCTATTTATAAAGCTATAGAAATTTTAGATTAATATAATTACTATAGCTATCTAAGATTAGCATCTACTAGTAATCGTCTAATAGAGCTATTTCTAGTAGAAAGATACGCTATAACTACTTAACACCTATTATATTTAATATCTAACTATTCTCTAACGTTGTATAGAGCTAGTTAGGTATTAATTTAAATAAAAACTAAGTACTCTACTGTTACGATCCAGAAGTCGACGGTGGGACGAAGAGCCTTATGACGGCATCCGGGCCCCACCTCAAGCTTACGTAACGTCCCAGGCTGTCTTAGACGCCAAGACTATGGGACACCGTGGGACCACGTGATCCTGGTCACGTGATGTCCCAGGAAATCCCATGGGATCCCACGGTTCCGGGTTATGGGACATCGTGGGATTCTATGGGACAAGGAGGATATATATACAGGACGGTTTCCTATGTTATGCTTCTTGTAGTTAACTCACATATCTTCTGTGCGAGTACGTTCTCCTATATAAACTAATAGTTATCTTATTTATTATAAGATTAGATTATCTAACCTCGCGCTAAGTGTCGCATCAACTTGTACTATTAAATAATCTGTAAAGCACCACGATACCTTACCGCCCTAGCCCGGATCGGAACAAGGTGTGAGCGCCTCATAACATCTACAGGCTCTAGCCCTTAAATATTACTACGTAACGTAGTTTCTTCCCTATCCCCCGCACTGTCCAAATCTGCCACAGGCGGACTTTTTGCTAGTGGCCAATCGGATGGTAGCTCCGATTCTGCATAAACACCAAGATTTATAAAGTTTAGCTATAGATTTTTATACAATCTGCATTTTTGCTCGTACTTAACTTAAATTACTTAACAATTAAGCTCTTAGTGGTGTTAATTAACTTAATTATTTGCAGTTGGCGGAGGTGCTCCTGCCAGCACTCAGGGCGTACTTCAGGCCTACACATAGGCAGCTGGCAGAGACTACATCCAAAGCGCGTACGCGGAGTACGCTGAGGAGGTCGAGCAGACTGTGAATTGCCTTGAACGTGATCCAGAGCTACCCTGGGAGGCTGAGACCTGTGCTAGCGTCGCCCACGCTCCGCACAAATTACACAAGTCTTTGCCTGTTTATACAGGTTTGCAGAGCGATGGGAGCTCTCCTCAGTGACGACGACGTCGTCTGATCTCTTACGCTTTGCTCCTGCGTTGCAGAGACGCGTCCCGAGGTCGAAAAGCTGCTCAATAAGGTCGTATAGGAACCTTTTGTGGCCGCTCCTTTTGGCGGCGGCAGCGTCAGAGTATAAGGACAGCCTGTACGCGTTGTTAAGCGTCAGGTCGAGCAGAAAGTAGAGCAGAGGTCGCCAGGTACGAAGCTTGACTTGCTAGGCCGAGTAATACGCCTTCGTCTGATCAAAGCGATCAACCTCAGTTTTATGACAATTATAGTCGTCAATCATCTGCGGTATGCCCAGCAGCCTCACAGGCTCGTTGCCAAAGGCTTTTTCAAAGATCCCCTTGTTGTTTTGGCTCATTTTGGAGCGT
>ML976674.1:753539-805822 GCA_010015655.1 Bimuria novae-zelandiae CBS 107.79 | reverse complement strand
CGCGTGCGCCTTTTTAACAGATAGCTAAACAACAACTAAATTAAACCTATATAAATATATGTACAAAATATTCCTAATTACTTATACACTAAGTCTTATTGTGGCCTTGCACATGGCACTTTGAGCACGTTAGTGGTGCTCGCTGATAGCTCTGAGATGCCTGGCTCTAGACATCTACCTGCGCCCTCATTTCTGCCTTTGTAGCTAGCCTTTAACCTTCCTAGCCTGTGAGAGTCCCTCCTATAGTAATATACTATCGTCGCTATTGCCTCTTTTTCTCTTGGCGATAATTAGCCTAACGTAGCTTAGTATTCTCCTTAGTAAGGATTGTCGCAGAGTGCATTGCTATTTAACATCCTTTTATAAGCTAACTTAGAGCCTAACATGTAGGGCTCTGCAATTAACGACTAAGGAAGCTACGCAGTAGCTAGGCTTGCTACTATAGCTAAGTAACTATATAAGGCGTCTTAGTAGTCTAGCGCCTTTTACTATTAGCTTCTTGCCTTAGGGGAGACGGCGTTTAGACTATAGTAAGCGACGATAGGACGCGCTTAGGATAGTGTAGGATAAGGCCTACTACTTAAAAGCTACTCTTAATTAACTACTTTAAGAAGACTAAAGCCCTAATACGCGTGTAGATATTAAGAAATTTCTACTTATTAACGTAAAAGATATAATTGCGCGCAAGCTTAGACACCTCGCGTCTGTACGTAGCTTTAAGCGGCGCGTAGTAAGTAATATCTAGCGGCTACAGCAGATGTAAGCTATAAGCTAGCATATAGAGACTAATAATCTTATTCTCTATATAGAACTAATCAAACTCAGGCGTCGTATAGCTACTATAGCCGTCTAGAATAAGCAGGCGATAGGCTCTAGCTAAGCGCAACGCGGTCTAATAGTTAAAGTGCTTAAACTATTCTAGGCTAAGCTCGTTAGTTATCTAGCTATTATCGCTTACTGCAAGCCTCTAATCGCCTAGGATAAGCTAATACTAGCTAGCTTAGTGTAGCTTTCTAAATAGTATAATAAATGGCGAGAGCGCCCAGCCTAACGCGCTAACACATTTAATTACTATAACCTAGTCGCAATTGTTAGGCTGTATAGTAATTGCTCGCCTAACTCTGTTAGAGCTTATAATAACCTTAGACGTGCTAGCGACCCCTATTATAAATCCTATCTTATTAAAATTATATATATCCTTATTTATTATGCCGTACTTCTAACGCGTGTCCTTAATAAGCTTAAACTAGGCTCTAAACTTAACTAGATCCTAATAGAGAATACGCTAAGCATATAGCTTCTTATTTTACTTAGTTATAAGCTCTACCTAGCTATTAATAAAGCGTGACACCCAGTTCTTGCTAATAGGCTATAAAGGCGGGATCTGGCCTCGAGCTTAAAGTAGGACGTCTGCCATTCAGCGCACATTAATAATATAGGGTAGAAAGCCTTGTCTATTAAAGTCTAGGATCTAGCGAATAAGAGACTACTCTTTAAGAGGCGATAGCTTGCGCTTGTTAGACGTTATCTTAATTCTAGCTTAAACACCACGGAGGCGCGACTAGAGGGTTAATTTAAAGATATTATAGGCTACTACTATAGCGCGAATTAACTAATAAGGATAAGACTTAATTAAGATAAGAGTAAGACTAAGTCTGCCTTCTTTTAATAGTAATTAAGCTTATTATTATTAAGCCATGGTTGAAAAGGTGGACGCGTTATAACGCGTTTTGGTGGGGTGCGCAGCTCACTGGTGTACGCAGCTCACTGGTGGATTACGTTATATTAAACGCCTTACTAAGCGTGGCCTTCTACCTATATAGTAGATAATATAAAGCTTTGCCTTTACTATTGCTAAAAAGGAGGTTAGCCTATTAACGTGCACGGACAGCTCATGCCCGGAGACACCTCGTGCCCCGCCGAACACCAAGCCGCGTCTCAACACCACAACTTTAACAGACTATAACGCTACAGCCATAGCACCTATTAACGATGCAATTAAAAATTTAAAATCGCGTAATCTAGGAGAACACTTTACGTTAAGGGACGTTACTAAGAAATATAAGATTAACTACTTAACGTTAGGGCGAAGGTAGAGAGGCGTAATAGCGTCTTAGGAGGATAAATACTTAAATTAACAAGCTCTCGACTAATAACAAGAGCTAGAGCTTATACGATATATTATAAAGCTTATAAAGAGAGGCCTTCCTCCTATAAGAGAGATAATCAGGAATTTCTTATCTAAAGTAGCCTATTAGTAGCTAAGCGATTGATAGGTTTCTCGCTTTATTACTAGACACTAGATTTATATAATCTTAAAGTAGACCACCGCCATAGATCGTGTTCGCCACCTAGCTAATTCTAAGTTAAAATACCGTCTCTATTTCGAGCTACTGCATTAAAAGATCACTAAATATCACCTTAAGGCTCGAGATATATATAATATAGATAAGAAGGGCTTCTTAATTAGCTTAATAGGTAAAAGTAAGAGGATATTTAGCAGGCGTTAATAAGAGAAGAAGGAGGTTTAAGTATTTCTTTAAGATAAATTACGCAAGTTCCTAACACTCCTAGCCTACTACTACGCTAATAGGAGCTCGCTGCCTCTAAGCCTTATTTACGTAGCTAAAAAAGGAGCTATATAATTAAGTTAGGTAGAGGATATTAAGGTAGGAGAATATAAGGTCTTTGTCTTATTATCTTTAACAGGCTAGTTAAACAACGACATAGGCCTAGCTTAGCTAGAGCAGGTATTTAATCGCTATATAAAGTAGCGATTAGGGAGATAGTAATTACTTATCTTTAATAGTTATAGATCTTATGTTACGGTAGAGTTTATTAACTACTATAATCGCCACAGGATCCTCCTTATAATCCTTCCCCCCTATTTAACTTATACGCTCTAGCCGCTTAACATAGTACTATTTAAGCCTCTCTCTTAAGCTTACTTTAACGAGCTTACTAACCATCTCTATAAGGCTTAAGGTTTTATTCTAATTAAGAAAGGAGACTTCTTCCTACTCTTCTAGAGCACCTGGATATCCTCCTTCACGGAGAGCCTTATATTAAAGGCCTTCGAAGCTACTAGGATCTGGCCTATAGATGCCAACGTTATCCTCCGTAGATTTGCTAGCACGCTAGAAGCTAAGAGAAGCTTATTATTAGGGCTCTCTAATTATAATTAGAGAAAGATAGATCGATTAGTTTAAGCTACTATTACTAATAGCTATTAGTATAAGGCAAGAAAGCTACGTTTAAGCGTTTACTATCTCTCTGTTTAGAATAAGCTTTTAAAGCATGAGAATAAGGGCTTAAAGGAGGCTCTTTAATATAAAAAGAAGCATAGGAAGAAGGGGAAAGCTCTTAACCTTTAATAGTAATAGGAATATTACAGTAACGCTATCCACTAGTCTCCTTGCAAGCTACGTAAGGCTCGAGCTAAAGAAGTAGTACGGGAGCGAGATAAGACAAAGGAGAAACTTTAAAAAGTATAGGCTAAGAAGTAGCGCGAAGAGGCTTAACTATAGCGTTAAATTAGGCTTAAAGAGAAGCGTGTGGAGAGGTAGAGGCTTAAAAAGATAAGGGAGGTTAAGTAAGCTAAAAAAGTAGCTAAACGCGCGCGCAAAGTTAAAGCTTAATATAAAAAAAAAGCTATTTAATAAGCTTAAAAACGCAAGTAACTAGCCTTGTAAGTAATTTTATTAAGTAATAAGCGTTAGAAACGCGCTAGCGCTACTTACGCTAATATTTAAGCTGAAGATAAGCTATTTACTACTCTACCTAAAGTTATATCATGTGGCCGCAATATTAAGCTCCTAAGTAAATATAATTAGTTTAGATTAATCGCAAGAGTCGATATAGTGCTTCACTAGAAAATCTCATGATAATAGCTATTGTACGTGGCTCAGTAGCCTCACTTTTGAAGTGGTGGATATGGTGTTCGGCGGGGCACGAGGTGTCTCCGGGCATGAGCTGTCCGTGCACGTTATAGGTTAATCGCTTCGTCAGGCGTAACGCTAAATCCTTAATATCTTAATAGATAACTAGTATTAATAGCAACTGCTATAAAGCTAATTCCCTAGCTAAGTATAAACTCTTTTTTGATCTTCTATAGCAAAAGATGGAGCAGTATCAAATTGAGCCTCAGTATACGTACAATATGGACGAAAAAGGCATCCTACTTGGCATCACCTCCCGCTCAAAGAGGATCTTTAATAGGCCTCTGTATGAGAGCAAGGCTGTAAGGCAAGCTATCCAGGATGGCAGCCGTGAGTGGATATCGCTCATCACCTGTATATGCGCCGACGGATCTGCCTTAGACCCAACTCTCATCTATTAGGCCACCTCTAC
Source organism: Bimuria novae-zelandiae CBS 107.79 (assembly GCA_010015655.1). Taxonomy (NCBI): domain Eukaryota; kingdom Fungi; phylum Ascomycota; class Dothideomycetes; order Pleosporales; family Didymosphaeriaceae; genus Bimuria; species Bimuria novae-zelandiae. The sequence goes on along the minus strand of ML976674.1, from coordinate 801,472 downwards.
AAACATATAATTAAGTTAGGTCGAGGATCTTAATCCTAAACACTATTAGGCCTTTATTATAGTATTAAAATCTAATTAGTTAAGTAATTAAATAGGTCTCGCATGGCTGCGACAGGTGTTTAATCGCCTTATAAAGGCTAAAGCTAGATAATTATATTAACTATTAATCCTTAATAGTTATAGCTCTTATATTATTATAAATTTTATTAACTATTGCGATTGTAATAAGATCCTATTAGCTATCTATCTACCTTATTTAATCTATATATTACAGCCTCTTGATGTCTGCGTCTTTAAGCCTCTATTAATAGCGTATTTAAACAAGCTATTAGCCTTCCTATAAAATAGCTTAGGGATAGCCTCTATTGCTAAAAAAGTCTTCTTTAGCTTATTCTAAAAGGCCTAGGTTAATACTATAAGGCAGCCATTAATCCTCTAGACCTTTAAAGCTACTAGTATTTCTCTCCTAAATCTAATAACTATTTTTAATAGATTTAATTAGGCTTAGCCTCCTAAGCAATAATTATAAAAGAGCTTAACTTTAGTACTTAGCGTAATAGATTAGAGAAAGATTAATTAGCTACTAAAGGCTACTATTAATATAAAGGGTAATAATAAGGCTAAGAAGCTAAAATAAATAGTATACTTAATCTTTATATAAGCTTAGCTCGTAGAACATAAAAATTAAGGCCTATAAAAAGCCCTAGCTATCTAAAAGAGACGCTTAAAGTAAGGCAAGCCTCTACTTTTTAATTAGCCTTATAAAGATTAAGGGAGATCTATTTTCTTATTACCTTATAGCGTATAGCAGGCACGTAATTATTAATATAAAAAAGATGCTAAAGCGCAGTAACTATAGCTTTAAAAAAGTAAGTAAATAGAGGCCCGTTAGGCTAGCTAGTAGCTTAAAATAAGACTACTTTAGAAGAGGCGTATTACTTAAGTAACTACTAAAGATATACGCGCAAAGCAAAGGGCTAATAAGGCTATAAAGTAACGCCTTAAGTAATAGGCCCGTAAGGTATAAAGGTAACTCTAGAATTATATTAAATTATCTAAAAAGGGTAATAAAAGAGCCTTAAAGCCTCTTAGTAGGCTTATTAAGAAAAAATAGCCTTAGCGTAAGGCCATAAATATTAAAAAGGCCTTATTTATTATATCCGTCTTAAAGTCGCGCAGTGGCTAAATAATTAGAATACTAAGTAGATATTAATAATCTAAGTAGCTAGTAATTATCTACAGGCCTAAGAGACCTTAACTCTAGAAAATTTTGTAATAATATTAATTATAGGTAGCTTAGTAGCCTTATGTTACTGGTTAAGCGATTTTGGTGGGGTGGTGCACTGACTGACGTGGTGCACTGACTGCCAAGGCACGGTACCGTGTCCGTGCGCGTGATGCGCCGGTTCGCGTGATGCGCCACCCTCATCAAATTACCCAAACTTCAACACGCGATAACTCCACCAACATGGCTCCGATTAATGACGCGCTTGCAGAGCTAGAATCGCTAGAACCTGGAGAAGAATATTCCTATAGAAAGATTGCTGCCAAGTATGGTGTTGTACGATCTACGTTGACCCGAAGGCATCAGGGTCTAGTGCGCCCTACACAGGTTAAGAACACTAACTAGCAAAAACTTACCCCACAGCAAGAGGAGGAGCTTATACAATATATTAAAGGACTCACAGAGAGACACCTACCTCCTACTAGGGAGATAATACGGAATTTCGCCTCTATAATAGCAAAGGAACTAGTCAGCGAGAGCTAGGTTACTCGCTTTATTAACTAATACAGTGCCTATCTTATCTCTTAATAGACAGTTAGCATAGACAGCAATCGCTATAAAGCTAATTTAAAATATAAATATCGCCTCTACTTTAACTTTCTACATGGCAAGATTAATTAATATAAGATAGATCCTTATTATACCTATAATATAGATAAAAAAGGCTTCCTAATTAGAATTATTAGTAGATTAAAGAGGATATTCAGCAGACAAATATAAGAGAATAAGGAGGTTAAAGTATTACTTTAAGATAGCAATCGCGCATAGATTACGCTCCTAGCATGTATCTACGCTAATAGATTAGCTCTGCTACTAAGCCTTATCTATAAGGCTGCTAACAAGGGCATCTAATTAACCTAGGTAGAGGATATTAAGGCAGGAGAATATAAAGTCTTTATTACCTTATTATCCTCTAGCTAGACAAACAACGATATTAGTCTTGCCTAGCTTAAACAAGTGTTTAATCGCTGTATAAAAGAGAAGACCTAATAATTATACTAACTCTTAGTCCTAAATAGCTATAGATCCTATATTACTATAGATTTTATTAATTATTATAATTAAAATAGGATCCTCCTTGCTATCCTGCTACCTTATTTAACTTATACGCTTTAGCCACTCGATATTATAATATTTAAGCCTCTATTAATAGCCTACTTAGCAGAGCTCTTAAAACACTTCTATAAAAGCTAGGCTCTAGTTTTTATTACTAAAGATAACTTTTTCCCCTTATTTTAAAATGCATAGAAGGCCTCCTTTAAGGAATTAACTATCCTTAGCTTATTTAAAGTAATAAGTATATTACTACCTAATTCTACTCCTATCCTTAATAGGTTCGCTTATAATTAGGACTTAGGTAATAGCTCCTTATTAGGACTTAGCGATTATAACTAGAGAAAGATAAATAGGCTAGTATAATTAGTAGATAAGGATTAGGGTAGTTATAATACTAAGAAGCTACGCCGATTACTTTATTACTTATCTATTTAAAATAAGCTACTTAAGCATAAGATATGTTACGAGGCTCTCACACCTTGTTCCGATTCAGGCTAGGGCGGTAAGGTATCGTGGTGCTTTACGGATTATTTAGTAGTATAAGTTAATGCGACACTTAGCGCTAGGCTAGATAATTTAATCTTATAATAAAGTAAGATAACTATTAGTTTATATAGGAGAATGTACTCGCACAGAAGATATATAAGTTAACTATAAGGAAGGAAACAATATAGGAGAATCTTCTACGCTATATACTAGTCTATTTCTTCCTTTATTTCTAGGTAATCCGGCCCCCTTGGCGGATTACTATAGTTCGAAGCTCTTGGCGGATCACCTTAATCTAGAGCTATTGTTAGATTAGGGTTATATAACCCTAGCTAATATAAGCAACCCCGCGAGTCCTCGCGGGCTAGTTATAGTATAACCTTCTCTACCTCCCCCTATTTATCCTTATCTATAGTAGTACGACTATCTAGGTTTCCTAAGCTTGTAATATTATCCTCCCTCTTAAAGTAATTATCTTAATACCTATTATTTTATAATTATACGGCGGCGCTAGCGTGTGCGCGTATAAATAGCTATTAGGGCCCCTACTATAAGTCTTCCTTATACCCTTTTTATCGCCTGCCTAATTATGCCTAAAGTCCTAATAATATCTTCTAACTAATGCCACTAAGACTAGATAAAGGCTATTCTAGACGCGAATATTAAGATGCTAACCCTATATAGGCGTTATAAAAAGAAGGGGCTAAAGTATATAGTAAAGTTATTTACTAGCTTCTGCGCTTACTATATTTAGGTAAAAGTCTAGTATAGTTTAGTTCTAACGCGGACTAAGCGTTAAGAAATAAAGGTAGAATAACGCTATCTTTAGGGTAATATCTTTTACTTAAAGGAGAAACTAGCTTAGAGAGAACAAGAGTTATTTAACGTTTAAAAAAAGAAATATTATTATAAGCTAGAAGAAATTATATTAATAAAAGAGTTAAAGCGTCTAAAACGCGAGGCTAGGATCTTAGAGCCTTCTTCTTCTAAGAGTATAAACGCCGGCGCCCTTATTCTATCTTTACTATTACTACCTATATCTAACTTAGGCTAGTTACAGGCTAACTTATTTGCTCCTTTTAACCCTTCTACGTCTTTTAACTTTTCTAAGTTCCTGGCTAATCCGACCGCGGGACTCCTGGATGCTCCGCGTGGAACTTCTCCAGCGCTGTCTTGTAGTTCGTGAGGTTCTACACTAGTTCCTACGTGTTATAGTTCTCTAGCCATCCTTCCCACTTCACTAGGTACTTATACTAACGTCTAATCTTTTATAGGCCTTTAATTACTTTAACCTCGTATTCCTTATCCTTAAGTTCAAGTTATATTTTTAGTTCGGCGTCTGGTGGTGCTAGTTTTAATAAGAATTTATAGAAAACTAGGTGTATACGTATGTCTATAGGTAACTATAGTTTAAAATTTACTAGTCCTTTAACCTCTTAGATCTTAAATAGTCCTTTACGAAGGTTATCTAGTTTTCTACTTAGCCTTTTTATCTTAAAATTTTTTTATAAGAGGAGGACTTTATCCCCCTTTTTAAAATTTAGTCCTATAATCCTTTTCTTATTTACCTATCGCGCTATTTGCTTATTACGTCGCGTAATATTCTTATATAGCGTTTTATACAAATCTTATATAAGGCTAGCTTTATTAGCTACGTCTTTTGCAACGCTCTGGATGTCTAATAGGTCCTGGTGAGTCGTGGGCTCACATCCATGGTTGGCGTAATATGGCAAGTACCTTGTGGTCGCCGATCTTGCGCTATTATATGCCAGCTAGGCTATTAGCAACAGCTTAACCTAGTTATTCTAAAACTTATTTACGTATATCTAAAGATATTATTCTAGCGTCTAATTAGTGCGTTTTATTTAGCCATCTATTTTAGGATAGAAGCTTGTTATAAGCTTATACTTAATCCCTAATTTAGCTATAAACGTAGTCTAATATAATAATATGAATATTCTAGCCTTGTCTGTGATAAATTTGTCTAGTCGTTTAACCTATAATATTAGTTCTTATTTTATTACATAGACTAATTCTTCTACTAATATAGCCTCTCTAATTAGCATAAACCGTAACTCCTTAGTAAGTTAATAGATTATAACTAAGATTAAGTTATAGGGGTCCTTATTCCTTAGTGCTAGTAATGTTAGTAGCTTTACGATAAAGTCTATAGTTACACTAGACTATAGTCTTAGGGGTGGCTTTAGTAGCTGTAAGAGGCTATAAGGCTTATATCTCTTAAGCTTATTCTTATACAGGCTAAATAGTTGCCTAGAACCTTTTATACTGCCTAGCGTAGCCTAAGAATAGCGTATTTATTCGCGATTTAACGCGTTATTTTAGTAATTCTTAGGTGTCCCTAGTCCTTATTTTCGTGTAGTTTCTTAATTAGTAGTAGAGCTACTTACTTACTAATCTAGATATAGTTTTAGTAGTCTCGTGCTATTATTCCTATAGCTTAGTAAAAATTATACGCTTGGCAATCCTTGTTTATAAGCCTATTATAATCTTATATCCTATTTATAACTAGTCTATAATAGGTATGGTCTATACGTTATACCTCTAGTGCTAGCGCAAGCTATATTTTATTATAGTAAAGGGTTCTATCCTTCGCGTAGGTTAAGATTATAATATAGTTACCTCTATTATCTTCTTCTATAAGATCTAATTATCTACTTAGTACGTTTGCCGTAGTATTTACGTTTTCTAGTAAATACGTAATACAGAAGTTAAACTCTACTATTTATTTAAACTACTTAGCCTGTTATTAGTTAAGCTTCTTAGTTATTATAAAGCGTGTTAAATTAAAGTAATTAAAGAATACCTTTATCTAGTACTTAGCTCCCTTAAGCTATACTTCTTATTACTTAAAATAGTTAATAATTACTAGTAGTTCTTTATTATAGATCTTATAGTTAAGTTTTGCTCCCGAAAACTTTCTTACGTAATAAAAGACTAGTCTCTACTTTTTATTATTATATTCTTATAATAGTACGGCTCCTAGCGCATAATCTAATGCGTCTATATAGATGCGATGTTGCCACTCTAGGTCGTATATCTATAGTAGGGGTGCCGTTAGGAATAGGCGCTTTAGCTATTTAAAGGCTTACTTCTCTACTTTCTACAGAGGTTATTATTTTCCTGTCTTTATAAGTTCTATTAGTAGAGCGGTAACCTTCGAGTAGTTTTTAATAAATTTGCGATAGAAGTTAGTAAAGCCTAAGAAGGATTAAATATTCATTACTAACTTTAGTAGTAACTATTTTTCTATTATTACTATCTTCTTTAGGTCTATTTTAACACCTTCCCGGGATATTACAAATCCCAGATATTCCGTTTCCGTAATATGGAATTTATATTTCTTAGGGTGTAGGAGCAATCTATGCTCTTGTAGTTTCTATAACACCTTGCGAACATGTTCCTTATGTTCTTCTAGGGTTCCGCTGGAGTATATTAGTATGTTATCGAGGTATGCCATGCAGAATACGTCTAAGTATTTATATAATACTTAATTTATAAGCTCCTAAAAGGTTACTAGTGCATTAGTTAGCCCTATTAGTATAATAGTATATTTAAAGAGGCTATATCGCGTGCGGAAGGCTGTTTTCTACTTATAGCCTTTTACTATTTAAATCCTATAGAATTTATCCTAGATATTAAATTTTGTAAACTACTTAGCTCCTTAAAGTCGATCTATAAGCTCTGTTATTAAGGGTAACGGATAGTAGTTTTTAACTGTAATAGTATTTAGCTATTTATAATCTATATAAAGTTATAGCCTACCGTCTTTCTTTTAAACAAAGAGTATAGAGAAGGCCGTAGAGCTCTAACTAGGTCTTTACTTTCCTAAGCGTAGATTCTTTTATATTAGCTTCTTTAACTCTTTTTCCTATTTATAGGTAAGGGGCCTTAGGTGTTTTAGCCGTAGCTTAGCTCCTTCTACTAGTAGTATTTTATAATCTTACTCCTTATATTTAGGCAGGATAGTCTTATCGTACTCTTTAAATAGGTCTGCGAATTCCTTATATTCTTTTAGTAGACCTAGGTTATCTAGGACTATCTTAGCCTCCTAGACCTATATATAGTGCACCTGTTCTAGGTATTATTTTAAAATCCTGTCTATCTTATATACTAATATTTTTTATATCTTAAATAGTTAACTCCTTTTCCTTACCTAAGGTTAAGGAGTTTCCCTTCTATTAGGGCTCGCTTAAGCTATTACTAGTAGATCTTAGGGAAGGATTATTCGTTCGACCTAGTCTATTCATAGATTATATTATTCTAGCTATTTATATCTAACGATAGCTTTAATGTCTCCTATCTCCGCGATAGTAAAGACGTGTTAGCTCTCTAGGCCTTCTATATTAACTTATACTAGCGCCATCTTAAGGCGTAGCTAACTATTACTATATTCTTGCGATTAGGTCCTATCCGCGAGTCCTATTTATAGTAGTGTTTTCTTATTATAATATAGCATATCCTATTTTTTAATTACTCCTAGGGCTATTAGACACGCGTCTACTTCTAGGTTAATAAGTACTATAACACGATACCCGTACACCATAATATTCTTAATTAAGCGTTTCTTAACTTAGCGAGTATCTACTTAATAAGCTATAATAATTGCACTATTACTAGTGTGGTTTATTACCTAGTAATAATCTAGTTTTTTAAGTCTTCTAACTTATTTTAGACTCCCTATGAGGCTTCTGCCTCCTAGATTTAACCCTTAAGTTAGGCTAGCTTTAAGACTTCTTTAACCTTATACTACTTATATTATTATTAATACAGCGTATAAGTCTCTCTAATTCTATTAGATTTGTATACCCCTTAGTTCCCGTGCTGTAGGTAATTTAGAGTAAGATATTTATTCTAGGCTAATATATTGTGCCCTAGGCAGCTATTAGAGGAAGCTACTTCCTCTTATAGGCTTAGGTGCGCAAAGCACTGCAGGTTATATTAGTCTTATTTAATTATTAGGTAGTTTACGTCTCTTCCTAGCTATGTGTTTCCTATTATTATACTAGTGTCGCGAGGGTCTAGGCCCTAAGGGAACCAGCCTGTCTTAAATTTCTATTACCTGTGTATTTTGCAGGTAATATTAAAGTATTAATACTAGCTATTCTATTTATAGTACTTAGCCTAATAGGCTAGAAAGTGCTTATAGTAGTTATTAGGTACGCTGCACTAGTCTTTCCTAAGTCTATAGTGTTCTAAGCCTCCTAGAAAATAAGAGGCTTTAACTCTAGCCTTAGAGTGCTATTGGCATCCTTTTCGTGTGCACTACCACCACTTAGCATATATATATTATTCTTATATTGTAACCTGGCGTAGGTACTACTTTAGGGGTCCTTATAACTTTTTAGTAAGCTAATAAGCGTCCTACGCGTGTAGTCCTTAAATAATTACTTTACCTTGTACTAAGACAAGTAATATAGCGTGCTATTATATATCTAGTAGGTATTATCTACTAGTTACTAAAAGATCTAGTATTTATAGAGGGTTTTTCGTTCTTCCCCCTATTCTTTTACTAGTTCTAGGATTTCTTATATAAGATCTACTTCCTCCGCTTCTACTAGCATGAGGGTGATTATAGCTACTCGTAGGAGGTTAGTTATATTAGCTTTAATCTCCTAACCTTTATAGTCCTTGGCGAAGTAGCCTTATTTGCCGTATTAGAGGCAGGCCTTGTCCTTAAACCTCTATTCTTATTCTTCCTATAAGACGTCACTCTTGCTCTAGTAGCCTTTCTTTAGCTTATATAGCTATTTTCCCTTGCCATTTCTCTTTTTGTACTATTAGGCTTCGTTAGTTATAATAATATCTCTATCTCGGTCTCTTCTAATAGGTCTAGCGTTATTTTCTTTTCTAGAGAGTAGTTAAGTACCATGCTGCTTCTCTAGCTTTCGTTTGTATAGGCAATTGTCTACTTTAATAGCATTATTAATAAGTTCTTCTAGATTGTCCGCTTTTCCTTAGTAAACTAGTTTGTCTTTAATTAATTCCTTTAGTCTATTATAGTAGGTGATTATAAGCGGGGCTTCCCCCTATCTATTAAGTTCTGCCACGATCTATTTAAACTCTAGTGTATAGAGTACTATAGATCTTTCCTGACGCAGGCGTTAATGGCATATTTTAACTTAATATCTTTTATTAATAGTGTTAAATATTCCTTTTATAGCCTTATAAAAGAATTCCTAGTTCTTAAAGGCGTCCTTAGTAGCGTCTAAAGTATAATTCTTTAGTTTACTATACTTAAAGAAGTTATTAATTATTAGCCTAGCCTACGCGGCTACTTTATCTTACATGTTTATATAGGTAACTAAGATCTTGTCTTGTTTTATGTTAAACTTTTCTAGGTTGTAGCAGATAAATAGTTCTATCTAGGTTAGGAACGTTCCTGGATAGCCTTTCCTAAAGTAGGGTTTAGGCTTTAGGACCTTTAATTAATACTTTACATTTTCCTATTTGCTTATCTTTTTACTTATCTAGTTAATAATTTCTTATAGCTAGGCTATCTAAGCCGCTTATTTAATAACTATTTCTTTTAGGATCTTTTCCTTAGGTGCCAAGGCTACGGTGGTTAAACTAGGTCCTGCTATTATACTATAGCGTAGTTAAAGTGTTATAAGGCTCTTACACCTTATTCTAACCTAGACTAAGGCGGTAAGGTATCGTAGTGCTTTATAGATTATTTAGTAGTATAAGTTAATGCGATACTTAGCGCTAGGCTAGATAATTTAATCTTATAATAAAATAAGATAACTATTAGTCTATATAGGAGAATGTACTCGCACAGAAGATATGTAAGTTAACTATAAGGAAGGAAACAACATAGGAGAATCTTCTACGCTATATACTAGTCTGTTTCTTCCTCTGTTTCTAGGTGATCCGGCCCCCTTGGCGGATCACTGTGGTTCGAAGCTCTTGGCGGATTACCTTGATCCAGAGCTATCGTCAGATCAGGGTCATGTGACCCTAGCTAACATAAGCAACCCCGCAAGTCCTCGCGGGCTAGTTATAGTACAACCTCCTCTGCCTCCCCCTATTTATCCTCGTCTGTGGTGGTGCCACTATCCGGGTTTCCTGAGCTCGTAACAAGATAGATAGGATTAAGCAGGTACTATCTACTAAGTAGAAGTATAAAAAGAAGGGCAAGACTCTAGACCTCTAGCAGCGCTAGAAGTATTATAGTAAAGTAGTCTTCTAATTATCTAGAAAGGTAAGGGAGGCACGTACACGTTAATTTATTAAGGAGTAAGAGGAGAAGGAGTAGTAGCTTTAAAAAGTAAATAAAATAGAGCTAAAGAAGGTAGCTAAGCTATATAAGGAGAAGATTTAGCAGGAAAAGCGTACTACGCGGGAGGAGGCTAAGAAGGAGAAGGAGAAGGAGAGGGCTAAAAAGGCAGCTTAGCGCGCCGCCTAGAAGTCTGCCCGCGACGCTAAAAAAGCTCTATAACTACCCCAAAAGGGTAAGAGGAAGGCCTTACAGGCACCTCTACAGACCAGAAAGCGTCAGAAACGTGTTGTTGATGCTCTAGGTACTAGGGAGGCCTTAGAGGGCGCATCTGCCGCCCCAGCGATCTCTACGCGCCGCGGCCGCAATGTCAAGCTTCTATATAGATATTAATAGTGCAAATTAATCGTAGCTATTAACTTTATATTCTACTAGAAAATCTTATAATAATATTAATTATAGGTGGCTTAATAGCCTTATTTTTATATAAACTGTTTTTAATAAGGGTAGCGCATCACGCGAACCGGCGCATCACGCGCACGGACACGGTAGTGTTGAGATTACCTAGACGCTACCGTGTCCGTGCGCGTAACGATCGCCGAACACCAAACCACCTCAACCTCCAACGCGTCATAATTCTATTAATATAAATCTAATTTAAGCTATAATAAATAAAATTAAATTACTTAATTTAGAAAAATATTTTACGTATGCTAAAATAGCGCGTAGGTATAGTGTTAATTATAATACCCTATTACGGAATTATAGAGGAGTTTAATCGTCGCGAATAACTAAGAGAATTAATTAATAAAAGCTTAACGCCTAGTAAGAGGAGGAGCTTATATAATATATTAAAAGATTTATAGAGAGATATATACCTCCTACTAAAAAGATAATATAAAACTTCGCCTCTATAATAGTAAAAGAGCTAGTTAGCAAGAGCTAGGTTACGCACTTTATTAACTAATATTGTATTTATCTTATCTTATAATAGATAGTTAGAATAGATAGTAATTACTACAATGCTAATTTAGTAGATATATATTACTACTTTTTTAGCCTTTTATATAATAAGATAGATTAATATCGTATAAATCCTTATTATGTTTATAATATAGATAAGAAAGGCTGCCTAATTAGTATTATTAGTAAATTAAAAAGGATATTTAGTAGATAAATAAAGGAGAAAAAGGAGGTTAAAGTATTACTTTAAAATAGTAATTATGCGTGGATTACGCTCCTAGTATATATTTACGCTAATAAATTAGCTCTACTACTAAGCCTTATTTATAAGGCTACTAATAAGGGCATCTAATTAAGCTAGGTAGAAGATATTAAGATAAGAAAATATAAAGTCTTTATTAGCTTATTATTCTTTACTTAAATAAATAATAATATTAGACTTGCCTAGCTTAAATAAGTGTTTAATCGCTATATAAAAGAGAAGACTTAATAATTATATTAACTTTTAATTATAAATAGCTATAAATCTTATATTACTATAGACTTTATTAATTACTATAATTAGAATAAGATCCTACTTACTATCCTACCTCCTTATTTAACTTATACGCTTTAGCTACTTAACGTTATAATATTTAAGCCTCTATTAATAGCCTACTTAATAGAGCTATTATAATACCTTTAAAGAAGCTAAGGCCTAGTTTTTATTTTTAAAGGTAACTTCTTTCCTTTATTTTAAAATACGTAAAAGGCCTTTTTTAAGGAATTAACTATCCTTAGCTTTTTTAAAGTAATAAGTATATTACTACCTAATCTTAATCCTATCCTTAATAAGTTTACTTATTATTAAGAATTAGGTAATAGCTCTTTATTAGGGCTTAGTAATTATAACTAAAGAAAGATAGATAGGCTTATACACTCTATAATTAAGGATTAGGATAGTAAAAATATATAAAAGCTTTATTAATTGCTTTACTACCTTTTTATGCACAATAAGCTACTCTAGTATAATAATAATAGGCTAAGATAGGCGCTATTAATAAAATAAAAGCGTAAGAAAAAAGGCAAGACTTTAGATCTTTAATAATATTAAAAGTATTATAGTAGATTAGTCTTTTAATTACTAAAGAAGATAAGGAGGCACGTGTTTATTAATATATTAAGAAGTAAGAGGATAAGTAGAAGTAGCTTTAAAAAGCAAAGATAGTAAAGCTAAAGAAAGTAGCTAAGCTATATAAAGAGAAAATATAACAGGAAAAGCGTGCTACGCGAGAGGTAGCTAAGAAGGTAAAGGAGAAGGAGAGGGATAAAAAGGCAGCTTAGCGCGCTGCCTAGAAGTCTGCCTATAACGCAGAAAAAGCTCTACAATTATCCCAAAAGGGTAAGAGAAAGGCCTCTTAGCCGTCTCTATAGAGTAGAAAGCATTAGAAACGTGTTATTAATACTACAGATGTTAGGGAGGCCTTAGAGGGCGCATTTACTACCCTAGCCAAATCTACACGTAGCGGCCGCAATATTAAGCTTTTAGATAGATTTAAATAGTGTAAATTAATTATAAGAATTAATACAGTAATTAACTAAAAAGTCTTATAATAATATTAACTATAGGTAGCTCTATTGCCTTATTGCTAATAGAGCTGTTATGGTATTTGGCGATCGTTACGCGAATCCGATCGTTACGCGCACGGACACGATAATTAGCACGTCGTTTGTGGCAGATTTTAACAGTGCGGGGGATAGCTAATACGCGTTTAATTATAGAAGCCTACTTATAATTCTCTAAAGACTATTTATAAGCCTTCTTTCTCTAACTACTTGCGAGTACTCTAGTGTTTGTATATACACCTAGGGCCTTGCTAGTCTTATCTATATTCCACGTATCCTTAGTGCGTATCCCTAATCGTACGCGAGTCCTCTTAAAGAGCTTAAGAAACGCGCGTATCTGCTCTAATGTAGCTCCCTTAGTCCGTGCAGCCTTTATCTTTCTACCTATAATAGATACAACGCGTGGGTTACGCTTAAGAAAGAAGGATATCTAATGCTTGCCTATAGGATTATTACCTCTATTTATCTTTGGATTTAGTTCGCTATTTCTTATATATAAGCGTATAAAGGAGGAAAAGCGCGTAAGTCTTTTTTAAAAATCTATTATATAAGAAACCCTTCTTATTATAGAGTTAATTATTACTAGTATTTATAGCTAGTTTAGCTATTCTACGTACCGCGTATTCGCGCAAAAAACGTAGCTTAAAAAATACTATAGGCCTTTATAGTAGCTTATTAACTAAAAAAAATACTAGTATTAAAATTACTAATAGCTACTTATATAGCTGCTTCGCATTGGTCCATTTTGGTAGGGGTGGATGTTGAGATATCACGATTTTCTGAAGGGTGGCCGATTTCTGAGGAGTGGCTTGAAACCCCGGGTGGCTCGGAACCCTGTACGCTAGCTTACCCTCTAATGCCGAACGTGGCGCTCCCCTCCGCTAACGGAGCGTCGGGCGGGATCTCCAGGCTAGCCTGTATGAAATAATTTAATACATATTAAAACGGACAACATGTGGGCTCTTCTATATTCCATCGGCAACGAATGTCTTCCCTTCCTATTGATGGGTCTCGTCGTTTTAGGTTATTCTTGGGACACCATTTCGCGCTGTTTCATCGCCTGGGCACGGCGACACCTGGGCACTGTTCCGCCAACGTGATGCCACTTGTGGAGGGTGAAATATCGGCGGCACTGGCGACGTATTTAAGATGATGAAGACTTCCCAACTTCTAGATTTTGAAGTGCTTCACTCCTTTAGCAACGATGTTTGGTTCTCGAGTGCTCGGTCTCGTAGCCGCCGCGGGTAGCGTCTTCGCGCAGACCACTGTGTATGAGGCAGAATCGGGTGCCTTGAACGGAGTTACTGTGGGCACTTCTGTTACTGGATTCACAGGTTAGTTACTACCAATCCCGAATGTGGGCGGCGAAGTGACTTGGGAATAGGCAAGGGGTACGTGGAAGGCTTCGACACCGCTACCGATTCCATCACATTCAACATCTCGAGCATGACATCGCAGCTTTACAACCTTAGCATAGTCTACAATGGGCCCAACGGTGACAAGTATACCACTGTTGTACTAAACGGCGTCGGCGGATCGCAAATTTCCCTCCCCGCGACTACGACATGGACTACCGTTCCGGCAGGCCAAGTACTGCTGAACGCAGGTGCCAACACGATCCAGATACAGAACAACTGGGGCTGGTATCTGATTGATGCCATCAAAGTTACTCCTGCCGCTAAGCGTGGGGCTCACAAAGTGACGACCACTCCTATCAACAAGAACGCCAACAGTGACGCGAAAGCCTTACTGAAGTATCTCGGCAGCATATACGGCAAGAAGATGCTCTCAGGTCAACACGACCAGACATCGCTTGACTGGGTCACGCAGAACGTTGGCAAGACGCCTGCTGTCTTGGGCGTCGACTTCATGGACTACACCGAGTCGCGCAAGTCTCGAGGCGCTTCATCGACGGATACGGACAAGGCAATCGCATTTGCAAAGAAGGGAGGAATTGTGACGTTCCAGTGGCACTGGGGAGCCCCAGTGGGCCTCTACGACACTGCAGAACATCCCTGGTACAAGGGGTTCTACACGGACGCTACAGACTTCAACATTGAGACCGCCTTGAAGGACACCACGAACGCCAACTACACGCTCCTCATAAAGGACATCGATACCATTGCCGTTGAACTGAAGAAGCTCCAATCTGCTGGAGTGCCGGTTATCTGGCGCCCACTGCACGAGGCCGAAGGTGCTTGGTTCTGGTGGGGCGCCAAGGGACCAGAGCCGGCGAAGAAGCTGTGGAATATCCTGTACGATCGACTGACTAACCATCACAAGCTCAACAACTTGATTTGGCAGTGGAACTCGGTCGCTGCTGCATGGTACCCTGGGAACGCCAAGGTCGACATGGTTAGCGCAGACACCTACAGCCAGGGTGATCACGGGGTAAGTTTACTGAATTGAAACGAGTTCAGGAAGCGAGAGTACTTGAGTACTTGAAAGCTAACCCGATATCCAGCCTATCTCCGCTACGTACAACAACCTCCTCGCCCTGACGAACGATACCAAGATCATCGCAGCAGCAGAGATCGGATCTGTGATGGAGCCCGACCAGCTCAAGGCGTATCAAGCCGACTGGGTGTACTTCGCTGTCTGGAGTGGTGAATACATCTCAGGAGGCTCGTGGAACAGCTTAGATCTGTTGAAGCGGGTGTACGCCAGTGATTACGTGCTTACCCTGGACGAGATCCAAGGCTGGAAGAAGACTAAGACCGCAAGGTCATGGGAAGCATAAGCGTGGTTTGTAGCATCTAGCTTGGGGCGGACTAGCTAATGAATTAAATATTGAAAACAACAATCTGTGCACGCTCTGCTAATCAAGAGAATGTGTTAAAGAGTCGGGTGGCTCCCGATTAAGTGCCCTGCTGATACTGCATGATTTACAGACTCGATTATCAGCTGAACATCACCTCTTCCCACTGCTATTCCACTCCATTCACTTCTACAATTTTGGTTTCCGACTACCAATCGCCTTCAGCAGCTCGTTCAGCGCTTGTTCATCTTTCGAGTCCTGATCCTTTACTAAGGCTGGGAAGCCATTCGGATCGTCTTCATCCCAATCATCCTCAATCTCATGCCATCACAGAGATGGCCCGATTCCATGGAATACGTCGTATTTCTAAACTCGCAAGTAAGAAGTCAGCATAAGACAAGCGAAAGCAGGAGTGACTCGGTGCTCTGGGTCTGTGCGTCGCTACGAGAAGGTGGCGGAACAACTGACGAAATGATACATTGACTCTACGCACCTGTAAGGATGTATTTGAGTTGACAATCTGTAGCGATCATCGAACATACGTCGATGCCAGTCGCCGGAGCCAATAAAGAAGGATCTCAAATTTGAGGAGATGCTTTTGAAACTTTGAAAACACGTCGTTCCATCGGGTGAAATACTGCTTGCTGGTGCTTTCATCTGGGTCTAGGTTGCGCGGCATGCTAGGCCAGTTCTCTTCGACCATTTTCTCTGGCATCATCATTGCATAGACAATGCAAACGTCGTCTAGAATAAGCTCTTGCAGCGTCTCGCCATGGGACGAAATCCAGTCGAACTGCCAATCGTGTGCAATGGTCCAGTTGCCGAGGGCCAGAGAGACGAGATGTGGAAAATGCACTGTGCGGATATCTGTGAAGGGGTACACTCCCCAGTAGGTATCGCAGTAAACGGTGAGATGGGTAAGCTGCGTTTGGAGTGGCTCCAGCCAATGCTTCTTCAGCAAAGAGTTGAAACACAGCTGCAATTCCTCTTTGTCGGCCTTGCCTGCGGGTGAAGCCGAGCACTCGTCGGTAACGATCATGATATGAAAGCGCTTCAGTCGGCAGCGCACCGCCTCGGTGTCTGCTTCCGACCCGGTTTCGGTCAGTATCTCATCCTGGACATTTTTGAGCGTCAAGAAGTCGACACCCTTCGCATCTTTCAACGCCTCGAAGAAAAGGTTTTGATAATCACTTCGGTACATGTAATTTTGATCGCAACCACTGTCGTAGTGTGGATGGTAGCACTCGTCGCCCATCCAGAGCTCGGCATCGCGAAGGTTAGGAAAGCGAGCTATGGCTTCGGTTGCGTCGCCCCATGGCGTGGGCAAGTAGCCGTCTTCAAAGTACCTTTCAGCTTTGTCGGGTGCGATTTCGGCTTCCGATACATCGTTCCACTTTTCTGAACTCCCCATTGTACCGTCCACGATAACTTTCTTCACTGTCGTCCGAAGTTTCTCCTCATTGAGGATGTGAATGAAGTCCTAGCGCTTTTGGCACTGAACTTCAGAACAACTATATGAAAATACATGATGTGCCAATGTCGGATGCCTTTGGAGATGCGAGACGGAATTGCTTGAGGTCTTATGGTCGAGATATTGAACGCATTGTTGTTGTAGCTCGACGGGGAGCGACGCAAAAGTTGCCATGACCAAGTTTGAGTTGCTGATACACTTTTGCTTTGACATAGTCCGGCAACATTATATACCTTGGTAGGATCCCCGAGAGATCATGCACCTATGTGGCTGCCTCGCCAGGCATCACTTTTGGCCCGCTCGTTTTGTTGACAAGGAGTAGATCCCGCCTCCCATCGCTTGTCGATGTATTACTCATCTAGATAAGCTCCTTGTTTGAATGTTTCGTGAAACAGCCTGTTTGCAAAATAGCATCCCAGGCTTCACTATTTCCACCAACGATTGCGCTAGCCTCAACATCAATCAATCCAATGTGACTTCATGATCCATGGCCTCCTCAACGTCCCCTTCATCTCCACTTCTCAAAGAACCCAAAGCACACCCTCGCCAACTCCTTCGGCTGACTTATAAACGCACAATGCCCCGCGTCCAGCGTCACCACATCCCACTCCACCCCACTCTTCTCCATCCAAACATCCTGTGTCGCCACGGGATTCGTCTGATCCACCAGCGTCCTCACATACCCTCTCCTCCCGTCAAACGCCTTCTCCGCCCACGCCTGCGGCCCCGCCGGCGATTCCAACGCCGCAAGCGCATGCGGGATCATCCCAGTTTCGAGTTCTGGCTTTCGCGGGGAAGAAGGGTCGATGTCGTTGTAGAGGATTTCCATTACCGGTTTGATCATGCAGAGACCTTTAGAGGGCTACGGATGCGTTAGCTTCGTATGGGATGGGCTGAGAGAGTGGATGACATGCAAAGGAACGTATAAATACAGTTTGAGACAAGATACTTGGCTGTTTCTTAACTACTTGCTAGCCCGTTCAGCAAGTTATTTTGTCCGGCGCGTTGCTGACGCATGAGTCGATTGAACATGCTTACTGTACCTCGAAAGAGGTATATCGCTCGGCTGGATGCGGTAAAGCCAAACCGACCTCTCACGCCTTAGAAAAAGCCACAGATTAGCCTGGGGTAACTCAACGTACTTTAGTTAGTTCTACTTAACGTACTTTACCTAGTTAGTACTGGGAGGATATAGTTAGTGCGCTATCTGCGACTTTTTCGTGGGTGTGAGAGCCGACTCTACATATCGCTGGCAGGGGTCGTCATGCGCGGTATCGGCCGATGCATATCAACCTCCAGCGCTTCAATCCCAGCTCCTGACGAAGAATTGCGTGGGCTGTCCGCTCCGCGGCCCTAGTCACTACCTCTGTACAATTGGGTCGCGACGCAGATTTACCTCCTGCTATTGCCATTCCAAAGACTTGTTCATGCTCTGCAGCCCGCCACAAAATACCATAGGAACCAGATCCCACTTGCTGGATGTCTGGAAAAAAACGTTCTCAAGCCATCATCGGTGAAAAGATAACGTACAGTTTCCGTTGTGCGAAACGAATTCCACTGCTTTGATTATTAAACGAGATCCAATACTACCTGATAGCGTGTTGGCGCCAGCCGGTGTGCTCTAGTTCCCAGCTGATCTGACTAATGCAGCGGGTGCTCTGACAGAAGCCTAGACAAATATAGCGCCTGCTTGCGTGGTGGAAGGTATTTATATTTGTGTGGCCGCGCTGTCATGTGCTAGAGAGGCTCCACTGTGTATTGTGAGTATAGACTATCTGTACTTTGGACTACTTCCTTACTTTGCCTATGCATCCATAACTCTATCATCCACAGATACGTGCGCTTCGCTGGTGGGAATTGCGACACCATTGCTTTCGCTAGTCGAAGTTGTTTCTGCCTCAGAGACACTAGTTTCGACGGATTCGGCGACTACTTCAGTTGGCTCTGTGGCTCCCTCTGATGGGGCTGCGCTTTCGGTAATTGGGTCTACTTGCCCATCATGCTGGATGTTCTGACTGGCCTGGTCACCCTCAGTTGTCTGACCATCGCTTTGGTCTGCTGGTCCTGCAGCTTGCTCTCCCGCTTGGCTCGTTGGATAAATTTGATCACCTTGGTTGGCTAGGCCAATGCTTTGATCAGTCGCAGTCCCATTGTTGGCAGAGTCTGGATCAACTTGATCGGCTTCGTCATTGTTGACCGGACCATTGTTCTCTGTTGGAGCCGTGGGAATCTGTGGCGCTTGATCATCCCCCCCGGCATCAGTCGTATCAGCCTGAGTATCGCCTCCGGCTTGCGTCTCTTCCTTGACTTCTGGAAGCGGCATACAAGTATCGCAACCCTCTCGTTCTTTCGGTGCCGTCTCCTTGTGGCAGTCACAGCAAGCAATCTCCTTCGCTTTTGGCTTATCCTTCATCTTCGCAAACTGAAACATTCCGCGGAGGAAAAAATCCTGCGGCAGTTCCTCGCGCAACTTTAGCTCTCTGTCGTCCATGGTGTCACTTTTCTCGTCCCAGTACGCGCAGTGCAGCTTCACAAGCAGAGTTAGCATAGCGCTGGTCGGCGGAAGATTGTCGAACGCGTAAATGATGGCATCGTAGTAAGGCGGCGTGCCACATCTATTGCACAAGTTGGCGAAGTAGTCGAATATGGCCACGCGAAACTGTGGGACAATGAAGCGGTCCGCAAGCACATACGCCTTAATCATCTGGCGTTCAGCTAGTTGGAACTGGCGGGTTGAATCGGTATCCTGCTCTGGCGGGGGTAGAATCCAGCCCAAAGTTTTCTTGGGCAGTTTTTGCGTGTATAACCAGTCGATGAAGATGTCGAAGACGCGAGGTTCGATGTCGGGTAGCTCGATCACACGGTCTTCCGCTTCTTTCCAGGGCCCGTGGAGTGTGGCCTTGAAGTAGTTTGAATAGTAGGAGATCAACTCGGCATATACGCTGTACTTTACATGTTCTTCGCCGACATCGACCGTGATCATGTTCCCGCCGCGAGCAAGGGTGCTAGATACCTTTTTTAGCCTTGTCCAGGTGGTAAGCACTGTGAACGGGCAGCTCACCTCAATGATGGCGGCTCTGACTTCTTTGTAGTAGCCATCTCGTGAAGAGGGTTTTCGGGCCTTCTCTGGAAGTTGTTTCGGTTTGACAATAGTGAACGAGTTTATTGGGCGGTTTGAATCTCCTAGGCTTCAGCAGATCGAAGTCAACGACCGGGGACTCGGTGCTGTTAAGTAGTAGTTAAGACCTACGTGAGGCGTGAGATAGGACGGTCCGAGCGATTCACAGCGACACAAGGCGTAAGGCTGCAGGTGGGTGTGCTGTTGCCTTCTACTAACGACCAATAAGCGCAGAGGGGTTGGTTGAGCATGGCGCAGTGACTTCGCCACACTTTGGGGGCGCCTTTCTCGTAAGCAAGAACTCCCTCAACGGACGCCATCGTGGATTCGGCCGGATTCTGGGGGTCAAAACAGTTTCATGTGTGGATTCTTCGTCTGTGACACATAGGTACATATTTTTTGATGTGGAAGAGTAGCGTTGAATTTCGAGAATTCACCAGGTGTACGACAGCGCCATCAACCAACAAACAACTTTTAGTGCAAAGGAAAAGGCCCAGCTCCTAAACGCAGACAAGCTCACTTAATAACCTTCATAACAACCATCCTCGCACTAACCCCCGCCCCCCTCCGATAGTCCCCCGAATCCGCACTCACAAGCTCAACCTTCTTCTCCCTAACCAACTTGTCAACCTCCGCACGGTACCCAACCGGCTCCCAGATATCATCCAGCACCGTCGCTACAATCCATCCATCCTTCTTCGTAACGCGGACAAACTCCGACAACACCTCCGGTCCAACGTGCGCGTGCGTAAGCGTACCTATGCAAGTCACAACGTCGACGCTGTCGCTCTCTACTTCGAGCGGCTTGGAAAGATCGCAGGTATCTAGCTTCTCGTACACGCGTAGGTTTCCGGCCTGCTTCAGCATGCCCGGGGAGAGGTCGATGCCGTCGATGTGCTTTGCACCGAGCTTGGCGAGGGCGCCGCCTACGAGGCCGGTGCCGCAGCCCGCATCGAGGATCTTGATCTTGTCGAGGGGCTGCGAGGGAGTGAGGTACTTGGCTACGGTAGCGGCGCATAGGGTGGGCGCGACGTAGTCTTGGTTTGGCTGCACGAGGTCGGTGTCGTAGGACGCGGCCCATTCGTCGTAGAGTGAGCGGAGGTCCGTCAAGCCTTTCGCAGAGTAGGCGCGGTTAAGCCATTCGATGTTGGTGGTGACGGGCTTCTTCTCGGCCATGGTGTTCACGGGGTTGTTGGAAGTGACGGCGGCCATGGTGAGGGTGTTGCTTAGGGATTACAGGTGATGGATAATAGTCGCTTTGGGCTCTGACTAAGGTGCCTAGGGACAAGTCGGGTCCTTGCTTTGGGGTTGCTGGCGAGATGTCGCTTTTGGGTGTAGCCTCTGAAGTCACGTAAAACGACTCTGGAAAAGCGATGTGTTTTGAGATATTTTCAATTGATCACTACGAAGAATCAGCTTTGACAAAACGGGGGCGAATACTTTTCGACCTTTGAATTGTGAGCTGGATGAAGAGTGGGTGTTTTGTCGATCGGAATTCGCGCGGTTTAAATATCTCGACCGGTCAAGGATACGATCCAGCAGCTCCACTCAAAGAGTATGGAGGCGGCGCAGGGCGGTACGGATAGAGTATACCGCAGCCTACGGCATTGCTGTGTACCATACAGATGAGTAGGACTGCCCTCAGCCAGCCTCAACCGCTAAGATTGGCTGTGCAATGCTGCCCCACACATGCCGTCTTCCGTACCATCCTCATTGATGCTCTAGGGGTTCCACAATGCATCAGGTAACCGCACTGCACATATGTTGCTCTGCTACCCCTGGCTATTCCCCGCTTTCACGGGTGGAGAGCGGTTGGAGCGGGCGCCTCCATAAATCATCTGGAACGCGAGGGACCGGAGTGCGATGTTGGTATCTTGGAACCACCGTGCAGGAAACAACGTCATCCACCTCAGAAGCCCAATGAAAGCTGGCGACAGAGGGAGATGTCAGCCGATTGAGCGATTTGATATGGTGGGACATGGTCCAGAGTGAGAATGCGGCATTCGCGGGGTCTAACTGGTCCATGAGATGGTTCGATCAACCTAGTACACATATGTATACGGAGATATGCAGCTTGGTGTTGTAGTTCGATCGCGCTAAGCGGTGCCAGCCCTAGAGGTCACATGTGAATGCCTTGTAGCATTGACTTTGACAATAGGTCCCTCACGCGCTAATTCTTCGAATATGACGTGGGTCCCTTCTCCGCATTCTTCTCCATTCAACCGCTGCGCCTTTAGTGGTTAAGAACGAGAAATCGTGTCAGGGCTGCAGCGGATCTTCGGCTGCAGCGCTCGTTCGTTCTTAGGGTGGGATTGCGCAATTGAACGCCTAGCCGCTACCGTCTAGCATTGGAAAGTGTTGGGTAGACGCACCCCACGCGCCAAGAAAGATGTTTGTATTTGGCAAGTATTGAGTGCCGGTAGTTCGCAGTCAAATTGAAGGTTGTGTTGTCCGGATCAATGGAACTTATCAGACGGCCTTTCTGTCGCACCGTGACAGCTTGGGGAATTAGCTACACGACAAGTATAATATTGGACCAAGTCGCGCTTGGAAGCATTGATGATGGCTGACAGTCTCATTGTCTCAGGGACTTCCAAGCAGGTTTGCCTCTGCGACAGCCCGATGCATGATGGAAACAAGTCCACATTTCTGATTGAAGGATGCGGGGTTTGAGTTGGGCACGGTCTTGCTGCGGACTTCGCGGCAGGAAGTGCCGAATTTGAAAGCAGACTCGGTGTCGCTTTCCAACCAAACATTCGCAGGACAGCTTCTGTCGTAGGCCTTTGTGACGTTCGAGCACCCTAGGGACGTGCTCGTGTTCGAAGTCCTTGCTGTTGTGCTATCTCTTTTCCAATTACCCCGTAGCATTTTATATCGCCCGTTTGCGGAAGCTGTTACATCTTATTACGAGATGATTTTGTCTGATGTTTTGAAGTTCACCGTTCTCCAAGTGGACGTGAGAGCCGAAATGACAGTCCGTCGCTCCCAGGCCGACAGGAATCAAGCAGCATCGGTAAGAAAAACGACGACAGCGAGGAGGAAGTGTAAGGTTAACTGGGAAGATTGATAGTTGATATAGCGACTCTTTTGTTATTCACCACCTCATCGTCGTACCTGCTTTCCTTCTCAGGACTCTTCGTAAAAAGGCTCCGTTTCGGGTAAGCGCCACTCGCCCCGAACACCCCATTTACATGCTTCAACCTCTCCATGAACCTATCCCGAAATACCGAACTTCTCGGTGAATGATTTCTCCGTCTGGACCTCTGTCTCTCAAACACCCACCCTCCCGATCTTCAAATGCCGCCGTCTCAAACGCCGACGGCGGGGTATCGGCCTCTGACGCAATACCCAACTCCCTGTCCCTCCTCCCGTACAAAAACATTTCTTCAAACCGCCGTGTAACCCTCAATCAATTCCACTCCTTCTCCACTCGATCCTCTCCATCTTCACATAATGGCACGCAAACTCCTCTACCCCACCTCCCTCGCCATAGACACCTCCCTCCTCGAAGGCTTCGGCGTCTCCCTGCACGCCTACGATGTAAAAGCCCCCATCCCAGACGACCTCCTCGACGCCGAAATCCTCATCACATGGACAAATCCGGTACCACGACTGAAGGAGGAAGCACCCCGCCTTAAAAACCTTCGCTGGATCCAGTCCCTCGCCGCGGGCCCCAACGATGTGCTCAGCGCCGGCTTCGACACGTCTAAGATAACCGTGTGCACGGGGTCTGGCCTGCATGATCATACCGTCGCCGAGCACACGCTGGGTCTACTTTTGAATGCCGCGCGGCGCTTCTTCGAGATGCGGGATTATCAGCTCCAGGGCAAGTGGCCAGGACACCTTGGCGGGCCGCAACCAGATCGGCCAAAGGGGAAGTTCACATCGCTGCAGGATGCCAATGTCGTGGTCTGGGGGTTTGGAAATATCGCGAAGATGTTGACGCCCTGGTTGACGGCCCTGGGCGCGAACGTGACGGGCATCGCGCGGAGCCAAGGCGTGCGCAACGGCGTCGAAGTATACGGCGAGGACAAACTCCAGGAGCTCCTTCCGAAGACGGATGCCCTGGTTATGATCCTGCCCGGGTCGGATGCTACAATGCACGCGCTGAACGCCGAGAGGTTGAAGCTCCTGCCGAAGCACGCGTGGGTCGTCAACGTCGGGCGCGGGACGTCCATCGATGAGAGCGCACTGGCGGATGCGCTGGACGCGGGAGCCATCGGCGGCGCGGCGCTCGATGTCTTCGAGACGGAGCCGCTGCCAGAGGGTTCGCGCTTTTGGAAGACGCCGAACACGATTGTAAGCCCGCACGCAGCGGGCGGACGGCCGCAGAACCCGGAGACGCTCATTGCGGCGAACCTGCGGAAATTCCTAGCCGGGCAGGAGCTCAAGAATATCATATAGCAATTAATCCGACCGAAGCTGTGAGTGCGCGCTCACGCCTTGGTCTTTCTCTGTGAACATGGCACCTGTTATATGCTCCCGCTGCGTGTGCTACGCGGTGCTAGCGACCAGTCTCAGTCCCACATTATAAGCCATGCTCAAACACCACAGTCCATTTAAGCCACAGTTCCAATCCCGCTCTTCTCTCTTTTTCCAGCATGTAAAAGACCACTCTCGCGGACCCATCCTTATCATTGTATCCATGTCTAACCATTCTCGCTCAGAATCATGATATATCCGAACATCACGATCCGTACCAAATTAGCAGCTACACCCACCCCCACACACTCTACCCCAGAACATGCACCCAATTCCATACGTCCAAAAGTCACTACCATGGGAGAGCCACGCTACAGCTGCC
The DNA here is from genome assembly GCA_010015655.1 of Bimuria novae-zelandiae CBS 107.79. NCBI lineage: Eukaryota > Fungi > Ascomycota > Dothideomycetes > Pleosporales > Didymosphaeriaceae > Bimuria > Bimuria novae-zelandiae. The sequence goes on along the minus strand of ML976674.1, from coordinate 776,689 downwards.
CAGTATGCAAACGCCACCGCGTGACATAAGCAACGTACGCCTGGACACCGCGCGGTTCGCAAAACGCTGTGGCTTGTCTTTTCCCGTGCGGCTCCCACACCTTATTACTACCTCCTTAAACGCCTTGCCACGCCCTTCCATCACCTACCTACGACCCCGTGCGCCTTCACCAAGCTTCATGCATCCCAGCTTTCTTTACTCACAAAATCTTTCCCGTCTGAAGTTCTTCTATAACATTGAATATACGCTGCAGCCTGGCGGAACCACTATGAACCGTGTCACCAGATTGGAAGGTGCACTGATAGTAACCACACGCTGAAGGGAAGAATCACGCGGTAGAGAGACTTCTTTGTGCGGGAGCGGGGGGCACGGGACGTCCATAAGCTAAGCGGGCCTTGAGAAGCAGCAGAAAGGTATACCGTATTATCTGACCAGACCCGTCTGTGCCAGAGCCATATATATACCTTCCCATACAACATACAACCCCTCCCATCCCAAAAACGCCACGCTATGCCCAAAAATCCACTCCCAGGTATATTTCTCACACATAAAAACACCTCATCCCCATCTACATAATAAACACCTTCCTCACCTCCCCCCAGCTCCACTTCTGCCCACCCAATCCCTGCCCCGGATCCCTCACCCACCCCTCCTCCACCCCCACCATCTCACACCACTTCCGCAGCCTTTCTTTTCCGTAAATACTCCCATTCGGCAGCACCACCGGATCCTGCTCGACCAGACTCTTACTGTGGTGCGCATACGGCACGTTGCGCGCGAGGGCGTTGAGCTCGGTACTGCAGATAGGACAGACGGATGTAGTCGCCGACGCCGAGGTGGAGGCAGGCGGGTGGTTCGTAGATGAGGTGTTGGAAGGGGTCTTGGAGGATGAGTTGTGGGGGTTTGAGAGCGCGGGCATGGTGGTGGGCGCGGTGTAGTGCGAGTGGCAAGCGGGTGTTTTGAGGGCGGAGAGGCCGGCGGAGAGGGCGATGTGGAGGAGGGGCCGGGGCGGGAGGGAGTAAAGCGTGTGGTGGGTTGTGAGGAAGAGGTGCGCGAGGTGGGTCCAGCGGGTTGGGGAATATAGATCCTATTTCCTGCTCGTTAGCTCTGCTCATATCATCGTGTGTGCGAAAAGAAGGAGAGAGAGAGGAACGTACAGAGTACGGCTTGACGTCATCCCACGGGCGGTACGCGAGGAGCCCAGCGGCTTTGCCCAGCAGCGCAAAGTCTCCGCTCGCACTGAGGTACTTCTTTGCATGCGTCCGTGCCTCGACGAGCTTCTCCTCGCTTTTCCGAGCCGCGGATGTTGCCCCGTCGAGACTGACGCCGTTCATGCTGTCGACGTCCATGCCCGCGTCGCTCATCCCGGCGAGATGGCCCTGCCGCACCAACTCAATGTACTGTTGCAGCCGCAGCTCAAACTCCAACATGCTCCCCTGCTTCTTCAGCTCCTTGCTGTTCTCCTTGCACCAGTTGAGCGCGAGCTGCGTGATCCGCTCCTCCCTCAGACTCTTCTCGATCCTGTGGCACGCGACGAAGGCATCCACATCGACCAGCTCTTCTATGCCTTGACTGGCCGCCAAATGCGCCGCGCTCTCCGCGTATCCCTCCCGTAGTAGATAATCCACCAGCAGCCGTGACAGCCGCGTGCGACTCCACTCATCGTACTTGACGTCGGCCAGACTCTGCACTTCGTACAGGTCTTGCAGGTGCTGCAACCGCGCGCGATTGCTTTTGTGTAGACGCATTTCCTCCTCGTGCAGGTTCTCCAATTTCCGCTTCAGGCCGTTCATCTTGGATATCAGGCCATCGAGTGAGGCAAGCGTGGCGTCTGGGTTCGACGACTTGGAAGCAGTCTTGGTGGCGGTCGTCAGGGCGAAGAGGGCGTCTTTGGTGCTGTTCTCGATGTAGCGCTGGGCATTCTTCTGGTTGCGCCGGGACAGTTCGTGCGGCATGCGGAGGAGGGGCTGGTCCTATTCACAGCTGTCAGAATCGTGGGAGCGGGAGAGGCTAAAGGTAGACGGCGTACCAGGAGTAGGTGCGATTCGGCATTGAGCTTTGTGGTGGTGAGTTCTGCCATGACGAGCGAGATGGTCCGGTGTGTGAATAAGATTATCTAGGCAGGCTATGTTCAGGTCGGATCAGGGCATGCGTGCATGAACGAGCATGTGCTGTAGTAATCGGCGTATACCGGAAGCTCCGAAGACGAGGTCCACGCTCGCGGGGTCAATCGCCGTCGTCACTGCCCACAGCCCGCCTTTCGGCGCGTGCTCACGCCTCATCCGGCGCGTGAACATCCACATCAGCCCGACGGCCGATGCGTAATTTCTGTTTGCATTGCACCCACCCTGCTGAGCCCCAAGTTGTTTTAAATGTGACATTTTTTTTTTCGTCAAATGAACTTTCTATGAACGCCTCTAGGTCCCAATGCATCATGAAGTGCACCAAATCCAGATGCACTCGCCCTCACAGGGGGGCCACCGGAGCAGGACCAGCGAATTGCGTGTCCCTACAAACACGTCTCATGAATCACGTCGTCGTTTTCATGACTTGCTTTTGTACCCACCGCAAATGCCTCATATCGCTTCCTACACGCTATCCATCACTCCCTCACTTAAGGATACCCTCCCGGATCATCTTCTTCTGTAGGTGCTTCTTGTACTCGCCAATCGTGCCCTGCCACTTCGTTACCGTCTTGTGTTCGCACACCATGATATCCTTCGCAATCTTGTCCAGCAACCTAATACACATTAGCCAACAATACATTGTGCGAGAGGGTTGCATCAACTTACCGGAAGTCGTGGGACACGACGACAACACCGCCGCTAAAGGCGTTGATTGCATCCGCCAAACTGTCAATCGTAGGGATATCCAGACCGTTGGTAGGCTCGTCAAGCAAGATCATGTTAGGCGATTCAATAGCCAACAATGCGAAAACGATACGGCTCTTCTGCCCTTCCGAAAGCGTCGCCATCTTGGCCGTTTGCCCTTCACCAGTCATACCGTAACGACCGAGCTGTTGCCGCCAGTACTGGTAGTCTTGCGAGATGTGGGAGAACTTGTCACGGACAAAGTCAAGAGAAGATTTTGTGAGGTCCAGCTGTTCTGCCGAATGCTGGCTGTACACACCGAGCTTCAAGTGCGTATGACGAGACACGGTTCCTGATGTCGGTGAAAGTGCCCCGGTGAAGATCTTGAGCAGCGTCGACTTGCCAACACCGTTGGGTCCGACAAGGGCAGTTCGGGAGTCCATGTCGACACCAAAATCGAGGTGCTCGTACAGGTTGTCTTCGGGCTTGCCAGAGTAAGAGAAGGTCACGTTGTCCAAGGACAACACGGGAGGAGGAAGTTTCTCCACGTCGGCGAAACGGAAGGTGAAGACACGGTCGGCAATGACAGGCTGGATGAAACCGTCTGCTTCCATCTTGTCGAGAATCTTCTGCCTAGACTTGGCTTGTCTCACCAAGTTGGCATAGGTACCAGCAGAAGCGATGAACTTCTTGATGTGCTTGATCTCATCCTGCTGCTTCTCGTAGGCTTTGGTCTGGTTGACCTCCTGTTCCGTGCGCGTCTTGATGTACGTATCGTAGTTACCACCATAGTACAGAAGTTGCTTCATGCGCATGTCGATCATGTTCGTGCAGACACCATTCAGGAAGTCCATCGAGTGGGAGACGAGGATGAGGGTGCGGTCCCACTTCTTCATGTACTCCTCCAACCACACACATGCCTCCAAATCCAAATGGGCAGTTGGGTCATCGAGCAGGAGAAGAGCAGGCTTGACGAACAGTGCCTTGGCGAGGGCGACTCGCATTCTCCAGCCACCAGACATGTCCTTTGTCTTCTTGTTGATGGTCTTCTTGTTGAAGCCGAGACCAGTAAGGATGATACCGGCGCGCACCGCGAACGTGGTTGGGTCCATCTCCTCTTGTTTCTGAAGAACGTTAACAGCGTCACTCTAAGGATCAGGTGGGACGTACCTCGTAAATCTCCTCGAGCTTAGGACTTTCCGGGCCATCCTCCTCAAGGATCTTTTCGGCGAGCTTCTCTAGACGCTCCATTTCGTTCTGCGCCTCGCGAACGACCCAGTCTAGAGCGCCAAGCTCAGTGGGCGGGGCGCCCTTGTCGAGCAAGTAGATGTCGATGTGCTCGGGGAACGGGAACTCGCGACGGTCGATGGCCTTGAGCAGCGTCGACTTTCCGCAGCCGTTCTCGCCGAGAAGGCCATAGCGACGTCCGTAGTTGACCTCGAGGGTCGTATCGGTGAAGAGCACACGGCCGTGAAACACGAGCGAGGCGGACGTGATCTTCACGTCGCGGGAGGTTTCGAGAGATGCCAACACACCGGTGGTGACGCGGTCCGAGATGCCGAGCTTGTCTGTCTGTGCGGTGAGGTTCTCTACCTCCTCGTTTCTATCCAGAGCCAGTGCGGCATCGTCGTCTCCGTCGACCGAAGACGCCTTGGAGGCGTTCTTGGAGGCGGCCTTGGAGGAGAGTTTGGAGGTGGGTGTCTTCTTCTCCTTGCCAGCGGCGACACGCTTGGCCTCACGGGCAGCTTTCGATGCGGAGACCATGTTGACTTGCTTTGGAGAGAGGGAGTGTGGTGGAGAGAAAGGGCGAAATTTCTTGTAGGTAGTGCCACCGTCAGGCTGGGTGCCCCGCTGATGCCCTTATCGATAACTTCGAGTCAAATCAACGACAACGTTCTGCTGAAAACGCTGCTCGACCCAAAAGTGGAGAAAAAGCAGAAAATGGTTAGGTGATGTGAAGTGCAAAGCCTTGGGAGGCTGAAAGAAATCTGTGCAAAGGCTCAGACAAACGCAGCTTCCATTTTTTTGACGGTGGCGCGGGGTGGAAATGCACGGACCAGTAATTGAGCCTCCGTCACCATGTGCAAGCCGGGAAGACCTCGTCATGTCTTTGTTCGCATGCTGAGTGGCCAACTGCGAATCACTCCACAATTGAGGCGAATTTTCCTCATGCTCTCACATACAACAAGATTCCGCACAACATACCCGCCGCACACAATGCAAACGATAGGCTAGAGTAGCACACAGGGACTCGCTGATGAAGAAACATCGCTCGCGGTGGCGATAGTCAAAGATGAAAATACCATGCTATGCAAATACACGTAGTTCAAGTGGCCGATAGGCAGTCATATCGCTCCCGTAAAACGCCTTGCAATGCAAACAAGACTGATACGGATACTCCCCCAGCCGATGACCTCTAACCGATCTGCACATAGAATCGTTTCGCCATTCAGGAAGTATTCCTCTTCAGACGCGTGCTTAGACGACCTGATTCTTCCCGGACTCCGGAAAGATGAACGATATCACCGAACAATATCGCCTTCCAAGTTCGATGCTGTGTGACTAGGCACCATCGTCATATTCACCGTGGACCCGCTCGATACCGACCGCTCAGACGGTGCAGACTGCTTCCTCCCAAGCCGAACTCGTAGTTGCTCCAGCAACTTCGCCTCTTCGCTATTGAGTGCTAAATTCTCGGGCAGCATGACCCCCGCTGCAGATACGGTGATCTGCGGCCCATCTTCTTGTAGATCCGGATCCTTCTCTTCGAGGCCCCCGTCACCAGTTGGCCCCACCTCCACGTCGTCTCGTCTCGTCTCGCGAAGCGGTAACGGTGTCCACCAGTACATTGGGAATTGCCGTTGGATGTTGTTGATGACCAAGCCAACAATCAGCATCAAAGTTGTCCCCCACATGACCAAGCCCACGAAGTACCATCCCATCTCCGTGATCTCGGGAGACGTCGCGGCGAGAACGGCAGATGCGCCGCCTGGTGGATGGACCGTGCCGGTGAGGAGCATGACTGCAGATGCAACGCCGCAGGAGATGGCCCCCGCAATCCATCTCACCTTCTCGAACTCCGAATGGTATAGAAAGAGTTTTGTTATTGAAACACCAATGATGGTGGAAAATGTGTGTCCGAGGAGAGCGTTGCGTGGTTGCCCGAGTGGTGAGCGGATGGCGTTGTACTCTAGGACCGCTGATGCGCCCTTCTCATAGTCAGCTATTGAACAGCAGTGAAGGAAGTCCGAGTCCGGTACAGTGACTTGTGTTATTTCGGAGAAGATATTTTCTATAGCTGGTCTGTTTCGAAGTCATGATGTATGGATCCCGTACACAAGTGTACCATCACCAAAAGAAGGCTAGATTCACGTGCAAACGCTAACGATGTGAGCAGAGAATGTACTTACAAACGAAGCAATCAACACAGGCGGACGATGCATCTGAATACTTCCCGTGTTGTTGAACACGGCTGCAATGACCGCCAACCCACAAAACGCACCCATAAACGACCAGAATGCTCCCAAGACATTCCCGATATCTTGTCTCTGCTCCTTCCTATACCCGAGAAACCTCGATATTGGCGACGGTAACCGGTGCAGCGGTGACGGAGGAACTATGCGGTTGATGTAGCGGTCGAGATCCATATTCCAGGTTTCTGCTCTGCGTATCATGGAAGCCATTGTGGCGGTCCAAAGTCTCGCGTTCCGAACTCTGCGAACAAAGAAAGAGGAGGCCGGCAAAGACCCTGCAGAAACGGCTGTCTGTCGAATGGAAATCTATATGTCACAAAGGAACCCAGGAGCAGGTAAAACCGAGCGGAGATTTTGACCAGGTGACTGTGAGATTTTGCACCTTTCACCGACGCTGTACCCTCGTAATATCCGGCTCTCGAGCGAAATTACATGCGTGACCGCCATTCTGTCGCCTGCTATGATGTTTCGCAGCACGGGTATGACGATTGGTGATCTTGCAGGTGCGGTCCGGAACGAACGCTGGGGTGCTGACCATATATGGGTTTCTGTTACGAAATAGTGACCAAAGCAGCGAATCCGTGCCTAAGCAAAACCGCCAAAGTTGTTCATCTCCTCGGCTCCGCGGCGAGCGTAAATGACTCTTTCGTAATTTGCAGGCGAAGTTTCTGCGCGTTCCTCAACATCGAGTTGTGCGACCTGCGGTGCGTGGTGACGGTAAGACGGGTGTTTCCTTTCACGCTGTCGGCTGCAACCATGCGCAGGCCGCAAAAGCAAGCAATTGGAGCCAAATAGTTAGCGCCATTCTAGAACACGTACCTTAAGAAATTAGAGGATCGAATGCATTGTGAGTGGTAGCTAGTAGGGCTAAGGTTTGGGTCCATTTGGCATCGAAGCGAAGCTGTGAAATCCTGGGGAAGCGACGATCCACCCCCACGATGCTTGGCGTACACTGGCGCTAGGTCTCTGGCACAGCCTGCATACCGTATTACGTACACTGTATTGTCGCATGTTAGGCAATAATACAACAGCAGAATACTTGGTTGTAGAACTTAGGATGACTGATGTCTGTTGTGGTATTGACTACATTCTGTTGCCGTCATTTGGTGACGATGACCGAAATCCCGAACCTGATGCTCATACGCCAGTTAACCACCATGCTAAACACGCCTCCCGAAGATAACCACAAATCCATGTAACGCAACGCTAATTGACCATTCATGCCATAAACCCCCCTCGACTAGTCAGTACTGCCAGGTCTAGTCATCTGTCGTGAATGAGATTTCGCGCGCTCGATCGAATGCTTGCGCAACGATTATCTAAGAACCGCGGAAAAGGAATTGCAAGTCTTCTGGACTGAGGCGATCCATCGCGACTTTGTCGTTGTTGACGGTTCCAGCGATCATAGCTGCCTTCTTCTCCTGCAGCGCAACCATACGCGACTCCACGCTGTCCTCGATACACAGACGAGTGATGACACAGGGACGCTTCTGACCGATACGATGACAACGATCAGCAGACTGCCATTCTGCCGCAGGATTCCACCATCTGCCTTGTGTTAGTGTGTTTCTTACAAATGGAAGAGGATAGGACCTACGGATCCACGATGAAGACCCTGGAAGCCTCAGTTAGATTGAGAGCAACGCCACCAGCCTTGAGCGAAACTAAGAACACTTCGACATCGGGATTTGTCATAAAGTGTTCGATACTCTTTTGACGCTGGGCAGGTGTCATGGATCCGTCGAGCATGACCGTGTTGAAACCGGCGCGACGAAGCCGCCACTCAATCAGCTGAAGCATCGAAGTGAACTGACTGAAGACGATGGACTTGAGTGTTTGTTTCTTGCTGCGAAGCTTGTACAGGTCGTATACAAGCATCTCGATCTTGGTAGACGAGGTCCAGTTCTCCATCTTGATTCGATTGATTATTGATGTCTTCTTGACCGAATCCTCGTCTTGCTCGAGCTCTGGTTGCTCGAAATCGATCGATAGAGCGATGTGGCAGCGGGGACAGTCAGCATCGGTACCGGAGGCTTCGCAAGTATCCATAAAGTCTTTCACGCATGCGCGGCAGAACTCGTGGCGGCAACGAGAGCGGACCGCGTCCTCGGCTGGCTCGTCGCAAATGTTGCATACGTAGACATTCTGGCTGCCTTCTGCTGCGTTCTTCTTCAGCAACAAGTCTGGATGGTTGGCGACTTGACGCATTTGCATAATGAGACCGAAGATATTGGCGTAGTTGTTAAGCATGACACCCTGTGCGACATATGTGTCGAACTTTCGAGCAGAGTTCGACATGATTGACGTTGAGAAATCTCGCTCAACTTCGCTGAAGAATTCGTTGTGAATCACGACATCTTTCATGGGCAACTCCATCGAATTTGTGTGGTCACGCTTCATGCGACGCAGCATAATTCGAGCAGTGATCATATGCAGCTTGCCCAGGGCCTCTTCGCGAAGCTCAGGATCGTCGCCGGTGATTGGGTTGAGCAACTCCTGATTGAAAACAGAAATGTGCTCCGAAGCTCCGTGGTTGCAGGCTTTGCACATGTAGTCTTCGTCGACAGTCCAATGTACCTGCTCACAATCGCAGCTTCGGCAGAAATAATCTGCAAAAGGTCGAACTTCAAGGAAGCGCAACAGCGAGAAGAACTCTCCGATGCGGTTCTGAACTGGCGTTCCAGATAGGCACCACTTGTATGTACCCTTGAGCGCGAAGCAAGCTTTAGCGACGCCGGTTGTGCGAGATTTGATGCTGTGAGCCTCGTCCAAGATAAGTCGGTGGTAGTGAATAGCGTGAAGTGGTGAGGCTTCTTTGACGATATCCTCCCCGCGGTTCCAGCCCTTGGTTTCCTTGCGATGCAGCGACTCCAAGCTATTATACGATACCATGATAACGTCGAACTTGCGCAAGTCCTTCACGGTCATCTTCTTGCATTTGGCATTCGTGCCGTGGTAAACAAGGACCTTCAGTTTACCGTCGGTGTACTCTCCAATCTCATTCGACCATTGCATAAGAGCCACAGGAGGGACGACAACAAGCGTAGGATCTTTCTGAGGCCAGTCTGACATTATGAGAGAGACAGCCTGGATCGTCTTGCCCATGCCCATCTCGTCGCCTAGAAGACCACCCTTGTAAGCAGTCTTCTCCTGCCGTGTCAGCCAGCTGAGACCTTCGAGCTGGAAAGGTTTCAGCCGACGTGCAATGGATTGCGGTTGTTCTGCTTGTTGCACTTCCAGGACTGGTACCTGCTCAAGCTCCTTCCACATGGTGAGCAGTTTCGGATGAGATTCTTCAGCGCGTTCGCGATTCATCGCGCGCTTGCGTTCCCATTTGTCTGCGATATGGGCAAACCTCGCGTTCCGCTTAAGACGTGCCAATTTTTCTGCTTTAGTTAGGCGTTTAACCTTCTTGTCTCGCGGCTTCTTGGTCGTGGTTGCTGCGGTCTGAAGGGCAGCCAGGGCACGTTTGCTGACTTTTGCAAGCGGTACATCTTCACTGTCACTAGCAGTGTCCGCAGTATCACCAGTTGGATCCTCGTCATCATCGACTGCGGAATCCATGGCCTCGTCTTCATCCAACTTGAACTCATCTTCGTCGTCCAGATCTTCAACCTCATCTGAATCGAGGACAACGGCCGTCTTGCCCTTGGCGCTAGCACGAGTTGGTCGAATGCGTGAGCTGTCCCTGTGACTGACTGCCTTGCCTTTGCCTTTTCCGGTGTACTTGGGAGTTGCAAGCCAAGACAGCTGTTCGACGTCGCTAACTTCCATGATTTCGTCTTCCGATTCGACGACCTTGGCCTTTCCTTTCCCTTTGACTTTCGAGGAAGTGGCCCTGCGTTTTGCAAGTGGCTCTTCGTCCGACGTATCTTCGTCCGACGAAGTAACAAGCTCATCTTCTTCGAGCTGCAATTGCATTGCAAGCTGGGTATCGGCATCGATGTGGTTGACTTCATCGTCGGAATCTTTGATCGTGGTGCGTGTTCGCTTACGAGAAGACGATGCTCCTAGCCCGGCGGTGACCGCTGCGCTGAGACCGCTCTTACGGGTCGTCTTCGTGTTACGATCGGATGTGAGCGCCGGCGTTGTAGACAGACTCGTCCCAGGAGTTTCGTAGTCCGAATTCTCGAAGGAGGGAGAGCCGGTCGAGCTGTCTGCTTGCGGCTTCGATGCCGCCTTCGAGGGCTTCATCACAGGTATGGCGACTGCCTTGAGTGTTTGCCGCGTTGAGCTGGACGATGGCAAGGCTTGTTTGGATTCGACAATATCGTCCTCTATGTCAGAGGAGTCAGGAACGAAGGAACGTGTGCGCTTAGTAGCGGGGTGAGCACTTTTCCGACCTTCGATTGTGAAGTTAGCCAGAGATCAAAGGGAATAGTGGCTCAGCAGGCAAACAAACCAGAAGAGGCGCCTGAGGCAGCAGCCGTGGGTTTTGCCGTCTCATCTGCATTGGGGAGGGTCGATAACCTTCGGCTAGAGCGTCGGGGCGCCATTGCTGCGAAGCGACGACAGGCAGGACAGTCAACGACAATGGGAGATGCTGCACCGACGCGAAGGTGCGTGTGCAGGTTGATGTTTGACGGTGACAGCGAGCTGCAAAGTTAAGACACTAGGCTGGTGGTGAATCGAGGGCGGGAAGTGCCCCTGGCTTCGCCACCAATGGGGTCGCGTTGAATCTTGTGCGCGTTCTCACCAGCTGTGGCAAATACTGGAAACAAAGTCAGACAGTGCAAACAAGTACAGCGAGAAGGGGTAGCGGCTTTGTGAGAGGTTCGCGACGATTATGTGCGCATCATCGTCTGCAAGCAGTGCAATTAAAAGCGCTGCCTATGGGTGAGGGGGAAAGTCGCGTTGTAGCTGCCTCAGCGCCGCGTTTTCACGTGACCACTTTAAACCGATAAGGCAGGCGCCTGTCAAACACCACAGAAACAGTCTCAACTTTCCTAACATTGCTCCATGCCATATCCTTGAAATTTTCACTCTACAATTAATCTAAATCGCTACCGTAGTAAAATTTAGATGCAGTACACAGGTACAGTTGGGTAGTCGAACAGCTCTCTTGTTTATGGTGAGGGGATCCTCTTGAAGGGTGTTTGGTTCGTCTCCACAATGCAAATATTAGCCCCGCCTTGCAACGCGTGGATGACGAGGTATCAAGACGGGCGTAATCAAGGTTCTTTTCAGACGAAGAGAAAGTGCTTTCACGTTCACACAGCCCTGTCTCTGCGAGCATTTCAAATAAGAAATGTGGTCAGAGAAGGTCTTGGACTCGGCTAGAATCCTAGCGCGCGCGAACTGAAGCCCAAAGCAGGGCGACTAGCGAACCCTGGTCTCAAGCAACGACTGTGGCCTCTACCTAAGCCGCACACCAAAGTCCCCCAGCGCCTCCCCTCTTCACTCCATTGCGGCTCTCCACGGCAACACGACACGAACTCTATCACTCTTCGAGTCAATAGTATTCCAACAGTCGCCATGGCGCTCAATCCGCAGATGTATGTGGCACCCCGCACCTCAGGAATCACGACTTCGTCTGCTAACTATCGCATGTAGTACCAACCTTCTTATCATTCTGGCATTTATGCAGATATCGAAGAAGGTCCCTTTCGATAACCCTGATGTACTCAACGGCGTGCGCGCGCTATATATCCTCTCCAACGTCGTCATTGCCGGCATCTACCTCTACGTGCAGGCGCAGATCAACAAGAAGAATGGTGGGTACACCCTGTTGAGCATTTATGCTCTCTTTTGTGCGCCATCATTGTACTAACAGATGCGCTCAGATATGACGGTCGTAAAATACGTCGAACCCGCCCCGATGGGTTCTGGCGAGGAGCCCAAGTTCGTCGCAACCACCGTTAAGGCCTACGACCAACAGCAGCTTCGCGGTCTCTTCAAGGCCCAGCTCATGGGTGTCGGTATGATGGCCTTCATGCACATCTACTTGAAATACACCAACCCGCTGCTCATCCAGTCCGTCATCCCTCTCAAAGGTGCGCTCGAGGGCAACCTCGTGAAGATTCACCTCTTCGGTCAGCCGGCGACCGGTGATCTTCAGCGGCCATTTAAGCAGTCCGGTGGCCTCATGGGCGCAATGCAGGGCGGCGAGGTCAAGACCGACAAGAAGAGCATCGAGGCTGCCGAGCGCGCCGGTCGTGGTGGTGTCAAGGACGAGTAAACCATATGTCTGAAAAGTTGAAAGAGGTGGAACGGACGTGGCAGTACATGCGTTGTGACTGCTGCTTGTATCATAGGGTTGCTCTCTTGCGAGCTTCGACATTATCCATATCGTTTGCCAATGATAGAATTGAGATTGCTGCTAAGCATACTTGCACGTTGGGATTTTGGGGAAGGAATACCCCACGGCAACGGCGAGGCTTTTCACGCCTTGGAACGGATGTTTTAGGGACCTTGACGAGGTGTCATTCACCCCTCGGTAGAACGATGAGAATGATATTCAATACCAACTTCATCGACGGTTCCTGTGCCTAAGCCATATGCTAGCAGAGCCCTTGGGGCTTTCAAGAAGTAATCTCATTTTCTATACATGGCTTCTATGTCAGTTCGAAAGCTCTTGATCGAGCTGTGGTACTCAAGTGGTTCAAATCGTGTATTTCTTGCGCAAATATAGGCCCCTATCCTATTCGAGCCATGAATTGGCGTATTAGACAGCAGCGAAGTCTCGTAATATTGTGGTTGAATTATTTGTCTGCTCATCATCTGAAAGGAAAGCGTTTCCAGAAGGATCAATTGCTAGCCGCGGCTGCGCACAGACCGATTACCCTGCCGAGACAGTCAGTGCGCCGCGACACTAACGCGCCACCCCAACACCAGCACCGCAGCCAGCAACATGAGGCTGTAGAGTTTTACACAAAAGCTTTTATCGCGAAATTTTCTAGAGTTAAGATTTTATAGAGCTATAGAAGATTGCTAGCTAGTTAAATTATAGATATCTGCTTAGTGTTCTGATTGTTCGGCCACTGCGCGATGCTGGCGCTGATGGCGTAGATGTCACTACATCAACGCGTACAGATGCCGGCGTAGGCTTCTTCCTCTTTGTAATTATATAAGCTAGCCGATACGTAAGCTGGCCACCCGGGTAAGCTGGCCACCCCACCAAAACACGACACCTGCACAAAACACACGATTTCTTAACAACGCTTCTTATAATTGCCATTAACTACACATAGATTCAAGCGCTGCAGCTACTGTAGCTCTAGCAGCTGCTTCTAAGGTACTTAATACAGTAGATCTATATAGTTAAACTGCTAAAGCCTTGGCTGCGCGCATAGCCTCCCTAATACTCTCTACCTCTATAAAGCGTTAATTTAGGTCTACTCGAACGCGCTTACGCTAACGCTGAGAGGTAGATATCTCTAGCTGCTGCTCAAGTCGTCTTTTCTCTGCTTCTAGGCCTGCAGCTCTAGCATTTGCAGCTGCTAGAGCCTTACCTGCTTTCTGTAGGAGTAGCCGGGTCGTACGACCTGGATTCTCGACGCTCTGGACGCTGCGCTGCGCTATATAGAGATCGTGAGGGCCCTGGGGAGTAGAGAGGAAGCTCTGGAGCTGCTGCTGAGGCTGCTGCTGACGTGTAGGCGTAGTAGGCCTCTGAGAGACCTGCGACGAGCTGAGCACGTGATTGATGTTAAATGGGCAGATACCAGATGCCTGCCAGCTAGCTTGAATTACACGCTCTGTGAAGCCTTCCTCCCTAGCTTAATAATAGCAGGTGATAAAGCGCTCCTTTTTAACAGGCGCAGCGTCGTCAAGTGATGCGAGCTCCTAGATCTAACGCCTGTAGGTAGACTTGATCACAGAGAAAGGAGCGAGATCGAGAGGCTGTAAGACGTGTGAAGTGTGCGCAGGTAGATATAGGAGCTGTATACGATGCAGCTTGCAGAGCCACAGGAAGTCTATATCAATATGGCTGCCGTGACCGTCGAGGATGAGGAGCCTGTGCTGGCCATCAGATACAGCCGTCTCAGGTATGAATATGCGCTGTAGCCACTCAACACCTATCGCTTTTGACGTCCATCCGTTCTCAGAGGTAGTGTAGATCCAGTCAGGTACGTGGGACGAGGAGAACCATGTTGTCTGTAGGCTCTGGCCCTTGAAGATGACCGCACAGCGTAGCTTCCGCCCTGTCGCCGATACACACTCGATTATAGAGACCCACTGGCGATTCTCTGGAGAGCGAACATAAGCCTTCTTCTTCTGACTACTAGAGAGTACTCTGGTGTTGGTACATACCCCTAGGGCAATGCCAGTCTCATCCATATTGTATGTGTTCTCCACCCGTATGTTGAGCCGCCGTCGAGTCTGTTCGTAGAGCTCTAGGAACGCGCGTAGCTGCTCTGGTGTCGCTGCATCAGCTCTCTGAGCCTCTAGCTTTCTGCCGACTACAGAGGCAACGCGTGGCTGGCGCCGGAGGAAGTGTGAGAGCCAGAGCTTGCTAATAGGCTGGTTGTCGCTATTTATACGTAGAATTCGATTGGCCATTTCTCGAGCGCGAGCGTGTGAGGGAGGGCAGGCGCGTGCGTCTTCTTTAAGGATCTATTCTACTAGGAAGTCCTCCTGTAGAGGAGTTAGACGCTGCTAGTGTTAGTGACTAACGCGTTAGTTTTATACGCCATTAATGCGCGTTGATAGGGTTAATTAAGGAATACTGTACGCGGTAGCCACAGCGCGATAACTAGAATAAATACCTGCATTAAAATCTCTAATAGCTAATTGTATAGCATGCTCACGGGCGTCTATATTAATAAGCGTTGTAGAGAGATGTGGCGTGTTTTGTGCAGGTGTCGCGTTTTGGTGGGGTGGCCAGCTTACCCGGGTGGCCAGCTTACGTATCGGCTAGCTTAAGTAGCTTTTAAAGCATTCTGGCTTCCCTTTTTAGCAATTTTAAGACATTTTTAAAGTTATTATTAAGCCTTACGAGCCTATTAATAGAGGCGTTACTTAGTAGCCTAATTAGCTTTCTCCTTAGCGCGCGTATTTCTAGCTACTACACGTGCAACACGCTTCTCCTATAGTAGACAAGCTTTAAGCTGCCTATTTACTATCTAGATCTCTCTCTACTTACTTTTCTAGAGTTATAGTTGTTGCTTTTTAGCCTTTTATTAGCTGAGAGAATCGCGCGCCCTCTGTACGCGGGCAGGTAACTAGAAAATAGATCCTCTATGCTACTTATCTAGCTGCTTAAAAGGTAGAGTCCTGCCCTTTGTTTAACGCTGTTTCTAGTTTGTGAGGGCTTCTTGTAGCCCCTAATTCTCATGCTCTAGGAGCTGCTTTTATATAGAGATTAAGTGTATAGTGCGACTTAGCTTCTTGGCCTTATTACCTCCCCCTATATTAATAATAACCTTTAAAAGCTAATTAATTTTGCGCTAATCGGACGCGCTAAGTACTAAAGTAGAGCTTTTATATAATCTTTATTCTAGAGACTTATCTTTATTAAATTAACTAAGGATTAGTGTAGGATCTGGTGGCAAGATATCTATATACTTAAAAGCTTTAGTAATTAATTACGGCGTAACTAACGTTATCTAGACCTTCTAGAATAGTGTAAAGAAGTCTCTTTTAGCGATTATTAATAGCCCCTAACTCCTATATAGGTATGCGGAGAGCTCGTCAGAGTAGGCGACAGAAAGAGACTTAAACACATAGATGTCTAGAGGCTACAGCGTATAAGTGGCGTAAGGGGGAAATATTGCAAGGAGGATCTTTTTCTAATTACAGTAGTTAATAAAATCTATAGTAACGTAAGATCTATGCCTATTAAGGACTAAAAGTCACCACTATCGTCGAGCCTTCTCTTTAGTATAGCGATTAAACACCTATTTTAGCTATTAAAGCCTTATCTCGTTGTTTAACTATCCAGAGGTTGATAAGGTGATAAAGACTCTATAAGAATTAACGTTAATTTCCTTAACCTAGCTTAATTGTAGAGTCTCAGCGTTAGATCGATAGATTAGTAATAGATTAACAGTAGATCCATCGGCGTATATACATGCGATGAGCGAGATCCACTCACGACTACCATCCTGGATAGATTGCCTCACTTGGCGACTCTCATATATAGGCCTGTCGAAGATCCTTTTTGACCTGCCAGTAATGCCAAGTAGGAAGCCTTTTTCGTCCATATTATAGGTATGCTAAGGCTCTATGCCATACTTTATAATTTTCTTATATAGAAGCTCGAAGTAGAGCCTATATCTTGCGCCTAAATTAGCGTTATAGCGATTACTATCTAGCCTAGTTGTCTATCGCGAGATTAGGGAGTTAGGGTAGCGCTTAATAAAGTAATTAACCTATCGCATAAAGACATCCTTTTTAGCGATAATTAATATAAAGTTTTAGATTATCTAACGCGTAGGGGGTAGACCTTTTTAAGTAAGATACTATATATACTATAAGAGCTTAGATTCTTATTATTAGTTAAGATTTTAGCGAGTCTATAGTAGCTGTGTACGCGCCTGCATGGCGCGTCTATGCCAGCGCGTTAATGTTGACCACACAACACCAAATTCTTCTGCAATTTTTCTATATGAGAAAGTTTCTCCAGGTTCTCGTGAGTCGATAGCGATGATTGCAGCCTCAATCGGATCCATATTGGTGGAGATGCGGCGCGTCAAAGTTGAGGTGCTACATCTGTTGGGGTGGCGCGTTAGTGTCGCGGCGCACTGACTGTCTCGGCAGGGTAGCGCCTATCGATAGCTGAACGGAATTGTTTCGTGTCCACATCCACAACACACTCATAAGAGAGCCTCAGACTACCACACTACCCGTTGCTCTGGAACAACCCTTATCACGGTCGCCTCACTCGAATCATATCGCTACAGAACTACAACATGGAGTCGATCGACACATTCACGCTTCTCCCCCTCGAGATGAATCCCTCCACTAAAGAGATCACCGCGAACCCCGCCAACGCCGCGCTCGAGAAAGAGCTCGCCGCCCTGAACGCCCTACACCGCGGTCTTCTTAACGCCGGGACTCCCAACGGCGTGCCACCTCCACCTGTCCCCGTCAACCCCACCCGCAGTGCGCAAATCGGCAAGCTGCGCGAGTCCGGTAACAACGAGTTCCGCAAGGGCAACCACGCCGAAGCAGTCAAACTCTACGGTCTCGCGATAGGCATGGCGCTCGGCCGGCCGCACTGGGAGCCTTCGGGCCTGGTGCGCGAGGAAGTTAGCGGGCTGCTGAGCAACCGCGCGCAGGCGAACATGGCTCAGCAGAATTGGGCTGAGGGTGCGGTGGATGCTGAAGCGAGCGTGGAGATGAAGAAGGCGGACAATTCGAAGGGATGGTGGAGGAGAGGAAAGTGCTTGCTGGAGATGGGACGGCTGGAGGAGGCCGAGGTGTGGGTCAGTCAGGGGCTTGAGTTTGGTGCCGCCGAGCCCGATCTGGTGCAGCTGAAGAGCGATATCGAGAAGAGGAAGGCAAAGACGTTGTAGGAGGATGAGGCGGCGGGGTTGAGGAGCTCGGGAAGGTATCCATATTGAGTGCATTGCAAGGCGTTTGGGTGCTGCTTAGACTGCAGGGTCTGGACAGGCGCAAGTTTACTTTTACCATTGAGAGTATGGTCAGGATAGGGGTTACTTCAAGACGAGCAATTCTACGAACAATCATGGGCCACCTTCGGCTATCCTCCGAGCTTGAT
Source organism: Bimuria novae-zelandiae CBS 107.79 (assembly GCA_010015655.1). Taxonomy (NCBI): domain Eukaryota; kingdom Fungi; phylum Ascomycota; class Dothideomycetes; order Pleosporales; family Didymosphaeriaceae; genus Bimuria; species Bimuria novae-zelandiae. The sequence goes on along the minus strand of ML976674.1, from coordinate 758,744 downwards.
GTAACATTCTGCACAAATACGTTACTAGGAGAGCTCCACAGAAGCAGTCACAATCATATGGAGCTGTTGTAAATGTTCTTAAACGCGAGTGCAATGCCCAATCGTGTGTTCATGGATGCTCACTCCAGATGTCTGCACATGCGTCCCTAGTCCCTGTGATTCAACATTAAAAAAACATTTCCAGCATGTACAAAAGTATTAAAAACCAAATATTTATCAGAAACTATCCACAAGAAATAAAACTGTGAACATTGTCGCGCGCCTCTCCGTACCTTTTCCCGCCTGGGCGCACCCCTGCACACGCGCACCGCTTGCGTCAGATAGGCCGCTCCGACCCACTGCGCCAAGCTCCATCACAACCGCCTGCATCGCCGCACCCACCCACGCACTCCAACCACATCGCCGCCAACCCACGCACCCACACATCTCCTCACGTTTCCAAAAGCTTCGCGCGCCGTCTATATACCTCCCGCTGTACTCGAACTCCCAACCCGAGGCCGCCCGCACTCGCCCGCTCGCCGCGCAAACCACAGCTCGCCGCGCAAATCACAGCTCGCCCACCATGGTGAAGCCGTTCGTGTCTGCAATGAATGCTTGGACTTGGTGCGTCATCCCCTTTCCTTCCGAGAAAAGGAAAGGCCAAGAAGTGGAGAGCTAACGCATGGAAACAGCATCGTCGTGTCCGTGTTCGCCATCGTCATTCTCTCCGTCATAGGCGCGTTGTTTAAGACGAACAGCCACACAGTCATGGGGTCGGAGGAGGACCCGAAGGATGGGGGCGCTGTTGCTGGCGCGGTGTTTGGCGCGGTGTTTATATATATCGTGAGTTTATCCTGAAGGGAGATGGCGATGGGTGGAGGTGGGATGGGAGTTGGGTGAGGACGGAAGGGTGTGAAAATGGGGCTAACGGTGAGACAGGGCTTCCTGGTTTTCTGCGGGTTTCAGGCGCTGTTGCATATGCGAGAGGCGAGGAGGGGGGCGATAGCGCTGTCATAGTCGGATGGTGGATGGTGATGAGGGTGAATCTTAGTGGCCTTTGCAGCTCTCCAAGCCGCGGCAATGGTAATAGGGATGGATGTACAGTTAAGGGTGGGAGAAGGATAGGATGATAGCGGTAGGTGCACATTTGCATGTGCCGGGACAGTGGATAATTGAGGGTTACTGGCGGCGTTTTGAGGAGGATCATGACTGGGCTTGTACGATGTCGCATCGGGGTGAAGATAACCGGTATATGTACAGACTTGGGTTTCCATAGCGCAGCAATATGCGAGCAATACTCATCTAGATTCATTTCTTCGTTTGAAGGTTCCGAACACCATGCAACCCTACCCCAAACGCCAGCAATGCATGTACTTGTTAACGCCATCCATCCGAGATAATTTTACCACTCCCTGACCCAAGCCGGTTCTAATGTCTTACTCATATACGGTCCATCGAGCCAATACCCAAGCTTGGCGTAGTAGCTCCTCACACCTACACCCGAGATGACGCTGATCTTGCTACTGCCGTGTTCCTCTCGAGCGATTCTTTCAGCTTCCTCCATTAACAGCGTGCCGTAACCCTGATGCTGGAACTTCTTTGGATCTCTCGCATGCACCGGGACCGCAGATCCATACACATGCAACTCCCGCACCAAACTAGATGGCTGCCCCTCCAGTTCCTCTCTAAACGTGTGCTCCTTGGAGCACTGACGTAGCCGGAGAAGAGCAATAAGGATGTCTTGCTTAGGATCTTCATACGCGAGGAAGGTCTCCCATCCACCGTTGGCGGTGTAGTCGCGACGCACGAGCTCAACCTGGTCCGGACGAATCTTGTGCTTGACCTCATTGATGCCGACCTCGCGCGTCCGCACGTCCCGACACGTCGTCCCAAAGTCCTTCATCCGGGCGAGGGCCAGCTCACGGAGATTACCATTCTCCACACCCGACGTAACAAGCGGCATAGGGATATCTCTTTGCACCCTGTAAATCCTTGTCCAGGGCGGAACTAGCGCGAGGATCCTTGCCACGATATCGATCAGCGCGTTGGGCGTGTAGTTCTTGTACCTCCCCGTGCGCCACAGCTCGTACAGGCCCGTCCCGCGGATCACGAGCGTGGGATAGATCTTTAGACCGTCGGTGCGGAAGTCGGGGTTGGAGAAGTACTCGACGAACTGGTCGAGGTCGCGCTCCATGCCGACGTTGGGCAAGTCCGGCATCATGTGCGATACGACCTTGAACCCGGCGTCTTTCGCGAGGCAGAATGTTTTTGCGACAGCAGCGACCGTGTGTCCCCGATTCGTGTCCCGCGCGACATCTTCGTATAAGCTCTGGACGCCTATCTCCAGCCTCGTGCACCCGTACCTCAGCATAGAACTCAGGTGCTGATCAAGACAGTAGTCCGGCCGCGTTTCAATGGTAATGCCCACGCACTTCACATTCGACATCTCGCCTGCCGCAACCGCCTCGTCCACGTTCTTCGTCTGATAACCCGACAGCGCATTGTGCAGCTGCGAGATAAACTCATCGCGGTAGCTCTCAGGAAGCGACATGAACGTCCCGCCCATAATGATGTACTCTACCTTATCCACCGAGTGGCCCAGCGCCTTGATCTGGTCCACCCGGCCCCGAGCCTGCTCGTACGGATCGTACCGCGCGCGGATCGCCCGCATGGAGGTGGGCTCGTACCCCGTGTACGACTGGGTTGAGTACTCGAAGTCGGAATCTGGGCCGCCAGGGCAGTACACGCATATGTTTCCGGTGTACGAGATGTGTGGGCACCGGTGGGGCTTGCACATTACGGCCACCACGGCGATGCCGGAGGATGTTCGTATGGGCTTGGCGATTAATTTGGGGAGGATGTATTTCTTGTAGTGCTCTGGGACCGCGGCGATGATGGCGGTTAGTGGGGGCTGGCTTTTTAGGTAGTGTTTCTTTGCGATTTGTCCGCGGAGGTGGTTTAAGTTGAGGTCCTTTTTTGGCTTTGATCCATCGGCTTGGGCTTCGTAGTCTTGGATGAGGGCGGAGGCGATGTCTGCGCAGGCGCGCATGTAGCGTTCATTTTCTGGGGGTAGTTTTACATTTTTGGGAAGTCGGTTGTGCCGGGGTCGGGATTCTGTGAGTGTCATGGTCGCCATGGTGAAATGTGTTGTGAGGATTGCACGTGGCGAGTCTGGTGTTGAGGCTCTTCAGTGCTCTTGTGGAGTCAGTGGGGTTATGATTTTTGGAGGGCAGATGGCGGGCTAGGCTTTATCGGGCTAGTGGGAACCCTGCATTCCTCTGGGACCATGACGTCCAAAGATGCCTTAGGGCCTGTTCGGTGGCCGCAATCTCATTTCGTGATCTCGGACGGTTATGGTAAGGCGCTGGCGTGGAATTTTTTATGCGGCTACAAAGGGTAATCTCAATAAAGTCGGCCGTTATGTGACTTGCCAAGAAGCTAGCGCGTCACTAGCGGAACAGAGTCTCCGAGCCTCCGAGCCTCTAAGAGCTCTGTAGAGCGTCAACACCTACACTTTAACCTCACGTTTCTCACTCAATATGGCTTTAAATCCTGCCAAAAAAAGCTCTTGATTGCTTTTAGAAGCCCAGCTAGCTGCTATTGTCGTTCTTAGGACAAAATACAACCTCACTTTCCTAGAAATCGCCACTGATTTGGGTATAACTAACCACGCCTGTGGTAAGGCATTTCGACGCGTCAAAGGCGCCGCAAAGGGCGACTTACTGCAGGAATTGCTAGCTGCAACACCTACAGTCAAGCAGTCTCCTCCTGGCAGACCTGTAAAGGTACGCGATGGCTCTACGCTGAGCGCAAGACTACGGCATGACATCATTATATATGGCACCTACCGGGTGCATGACGCTGTCAGAGACCTCTGCGCAGAAGCTGGCATCACACTTAGTGAGAATATAGTCTATAATATTACTAGGGAGCACCGCGACAAGCAGCACCTATACGTAATAACTTGCGGAGTACGACCTAAAAAACTAGCGCTTAGTAGTAATAACAAAGACTAGCGACTATAGTACTATACCTAGCTTAAGGCTAAATATAACCTACACTTTCTACGCATTATATTCGTCTGCTATAATAAGACCTCTAAGTCTATTAGCAGGAGCAATATACGTGGCGGAAAGTAGAGGATTTTAAGACTAGTTAAATAAGATAGTAACGTCTACGCACTACCTATAACGCTACCTAAATTTAGTCTTATAATTTACGCTACTACTTTAACTAATACTACTTACTCCTATTAACGCCCTTGCGTTATTTAAGCTTAGGATAATAATAAGAGCTATAAGGACCTTATATAACGCGTCTCTTATATAAATAATATAGTAAAAGAGGCTCTTAAAGTTAAACGCTCTTGCGCGACTGTTGCTAGCACTAATAAGAAGTAGTAATTATAGGAAATTAACTATAATATTACCTATAATAATAGTTAACGCTAAGCTACTAATAAGGCTACTAGTAAGAAGGGTGGAGCTCTCCGCGCAGGTATTAAGAAACCTCTTACTATTAAAAAGTTCTTTAAAACAGAGGAGTTTGTATATAACGGAGGGAAGGGCATAAACGGCATCTAGTACGCAGAGAACATACTTAAGAAACACCTATTCCCTTATTACTACGCTATTGTAACGAGGTAGGCACGGTCGAACACGTGGCCTTCTCTCGCTTATAGAGGTTCCGGCTAGGCTAGGATCAAACACTAGCGCTAGTGGCTGACCCTAGCATATCCTATATATATTATACTATACGAGTAATACTTGGCTTAAGTATTCTCGTGCGTACCTTTTGGTGCAGGTGAGGAAGTCACATAGTATTGGCTTAGTAAGCGGGGCGCTTACCTCATTACAGCTATACGCGATAATAACCTAGGCGTAGCTATTTATTTAATTTAAAATAACGTTTACCTATACTTACTAGGTCTCTAGTACTGCTAGCCAGAAATTAAAGCTCTAGGAATTAAGTTTGGCCCTCAGCCTCCCAATTCACCTAACTTACACCCAATTGAGCGCTGTTTTGGGCGTCTAGAAGGTTTTTTGGCAAGTTACGAATGCCTATCAAGTTCTAAGGAGGCCAAAAAGGCTGCAGAACAGTACATAAAGGAGGTCTGGCAAGGTGATGAGACACTCAGGCAGTATATGGCCGAAAAGCTTCATCCTACCTACTTTATGCGCGTTGCAGAGCTCTGCGAGGACGCAGGTGGCCAGAACAACTTTACAG
>ML976674.1:721452-750519 GCA_010015655.1 Bimuria novae-zelandiae CBS 107.79 | reverse complement strand
AACCGAACACGACATTGATTTCATCTCAGTCTACCCACTTTTGGTATAGTGAGATGAAATCAAGGTTGAGATTGCGGCCACCGAACAGGCCCTTAGGTTCAGTGTAAAGCCTGCTGGTCAAACCTGATGATTGTTTAGATGGAAGCACACACTCAGCGATCTGCTCTGCGTGTTTACAGTGGATACGTGCATATGTACATAAGTATTCCCTCATAGGACATTATCCGGAAACATAATAGTAGGAGATAGACTACTACTCTAGCTAGAAATCTCAGCATCTCCTGTTAATACGTGTTGTTTCTGTACTAAGTCGTCAAGCTTGTGTGTTCGAAATGAGACAAATTTCCCGTATTCAAGCCGCCTCTTTATAGACTTTTCCCAGGTCCCAAGGTTGCGCGATCTACATGTGATTCTCTGTATTGAAGCTGTCGAACTTTTCTGATCCAAACTCGACCATCAGGTTTTGGTGCGCGTCACTTCGCTTTTAGGAAATGGTCGCAGGTTCCGGCGCAGTCAATATGATAGATACATTAATGGACGCATGGCGAGGCATTTTCGTGTAAAGTCGGAGCTCTGACCTTGCCAACCGAAGGTAAAGTTTTAGATTTGGCTAGCCAAGCCTCCGCCGAAGAGCATCCGCGTAGATCGCACCTCCTCTGCAACACCCCCATCGAAAACAACTCCCTACCCATCCGCCTTTCCCTTTGTACGTCTGCTTTCGTGGCATAATACAGTCGCGATGCAGGCCCTCCGAAGACCCCTCAGCTCGGCGCTGCGGAAAGCCGCTGCCAGGAACACATATGCGACGACCACTTCACCCTACTCGGAGACGATCAAGAACCTGCGCATCAATGGAGACACGAAGGTGTTGTTCCAGGGCTTTACCGGAAAGCAGGGAACGTGAGTTGCATTAGCATAGCTACATTGGATTGCATGGCGCTGACGGATGGATAGCTTCCACGCCCAGCAGGCCATCGAGTACGGTATGCGCGCAACCCAACACCCGTCCCAATAACCTCCGCGAGCGCAACTGACGCTCGTAAACAGGCACAAATGTCGTCGGTGGCACGAACCCCAAGAAGGCAGGAACTGAGCACCTCGGCAAGCCCGTTTTCGCGACGGTAGAAGAGGGTATGAAGCAGACTGGAGCGAACGCGTCCGCCATCTTTGTCCCGTAGGCATACCATCCGGCGCTTGACCGGTCAATGTCTGATTTCCGTACAGTCCACCGCTAGCGGCGAAGGGTATTGAGGAGGCTCTCAATGCTGAGATGCCACTGGTAGTATGGTAAGTTGCGTCGAGCATGCGCGTAGATTCACGCTAACGCATGGCAACAGCATCACCGAAGGTATCCCACAACACGGTACGGATCACTTCTTCTCGCATTCTGCACACTATGCTTATATCTGGGATAGACATGGTTCGCATCACGGACATGCTCAAGACGCAAAACAAGACCCGCCTTGTCGGCCCCAACTGCCCCGGTATCATCGCTCCTGTACGCTCCACCACCCAACTCACCGACTTCATAATCTAATGCTGCGCAGGGACTATGCAAGATTGGTATCATGCCCGGTTTCATTCACAAGCGCGGTCGCGTCGGCATCGTTTCTCGCTCCGGAACCCTCACCTACGAAGCCGTCAATCAAACCACCCAAGCCGGCCTTGGCCAGTCGCTCGTCGTCGGTATCGGTGGTGACCCCTTCTCGGGCACTAACTTCATCGACTGCCTCCAGGTGTTCTTGAAAGACGAGGAGACGGACGGCATCATCATGATTGGTGAGATTGGTGGCAGTGCGGAGGAGGACGCCGCCGGCTTCCTCAAGGAGTACAACACCGCCAACAAGCCCGTCGTCAGCTTCATCGCGGGTATCTCGGCGCCTCCGGGCCGAAGGATGGGTCACGCTGGTGCCATTGTCAGCGGTGGAAAGGGTGATGCCAACTCCAAGATCACTGCTCTCGAAGCTGCCGGTGTTGTTGTTGAACGCTCGCCTGCTGCTCTCGGCAAGACTTTGTACGACCAGTTTGTGAAGCGGGACTTGATATAATGGGCAGCCTCCCGCCTGCGTGATGATGTCTGTTTCCTTGAATTGTAATCGGATCGATTAGAGTTGAGCGAGTACCGAGGCATGGCAGACTGAGATGGCTGTGCCCATCGCGTCCTGTGTATATTTAGTCCATTTAGAGCAATGTTAACCGTCTGCACTGTGTCGCGTACCGCTCTTCTTTTCTAAAAATTATTGTGAACATTTGGTATAACGTGTCCGTGCGCGTGATGCGCGGATTCGCGTGATGCGCGGGCAACACCAAAACACCCTCAACTTTAACACGCGACAACTCCACCAATATAGATCTAATTTAAGCTGCGATTAATGATATTGAATTGTTAAAGCTAGGCGAAACTTTCTCGTACACAAAAACTGCTGCTAAATATAGTGTTGTACGGTCTACATTGATCCGAAGGCATAGAGGAATAACGCGCCCTACACAAGTCAAGAACTCTAGCCAGCAAAAGCTCACCCCACAGCAAGAGGAGGAGCTTGTACGATATATCAAAAGACTCACAGAGAGACATATACCTCCTACTAGAGAGATGATACGGAACTTTGCCTTAACAATAGCAAAGGAGCCAGTCAGCGAGAGCTAGGTTACCCGCTTTATTAACCGACATAGCATTCATCTTATCTCGTAATGGACCGTCGGGATGGACAGCAATCGCCACAACGCTAATTTAGTGGATAAATATTGCCTCTATTTTAACCTTCTATACAGCAAGATAGCTTAATATCGCATAGATCCTCGTTATATCTATAATATGGATAAAAAAGGCGTCCTGATTGGTATTGTTGGTAGATTAAAGAGAATATTTAGCAGACGAATGTGGGAGAAGAAGGAGGTTAGAGCATCACTCTAAGATGGCAATCGCGCATGGATCACGCTCCTGGCATGTATCTGCGCTGATGGATCAGCTCTGCCGCCAAGCCTTATCTATGAGGCTGCCAACAAGGGCATCCAATCAAGCTGGGTAGAGGATATCAAGGCAGGATATCATGAAGTCTTTATTACCTTATCATCCTCTGGCTAGACAAACAACGATATTGGACTTGCCTGGCTTGAGCAGGTGTTTAATCGCTGTATAAAAGAGAAGGCTCGACGATTATATCGACTTTTAATCCTAGATAGCTATAGCTCCCACATTACTATAGACTTTATTAACTATTATAATTAGAATAAGATCCTGCTTGCTATTCTGCCTTTTTATTTAACTTATACGCTTCAGCCACTTAACGTTGCGATGTTTAAGCCTCTGTTAATAGCCTACTTAGCAGAGCTATTAAATTACCTTTATAGAAGCCAGGGCTTAGCTTCTATTACTAAAGGTGACTTCTTCCCACTATTTTAGAATGCGTGGAAGGCCTCCTTTAAGGAATTAACTATCCTTAGCTCTTTTAGAGCTACAGGCATATCGCCACCTAATCCTAATTTTATCCTTAATAGGTTTACCTAGGATCAAGAATCAGGCGATAACTCCTTATTAGGGCTTAGTAATCATGACTGGAGAAAGATGGATAGGCTTATACGATTAGTAGTAAAGGAACAGGGTAGTTAAGATACAAAAAAGCTTTATTAATTACTCTACTATCTATCTATTAAAAATGAGCTGCTTAAGCATGACAATAATAGGCTTAGGCAGGCGCTATCTATTAAGAAGAAGCGTAAGAAGAAGGGCAAAACTCTAGACCTTTAATAGCGCTAGGAGTATTATAGTAGGGCTATCTTATAGTTACTAAGGAAAGTAAGGGAGGCACGTTATTGTTAATTAATTAAAGAGCAGGAAGATAAGTAGTAGCAGCTTTAAAAAGCAGAGATAGTAGAGCTAAAGAAGGTAGCTAAGCTATATAAGGAGAAAATATAGCAGGAAAAGCGTGCTGCGCGAGAGGCAGCTAAGAAGGCGAAGGAGAAGGAGAGGGCTGAAAAGGCTGCTCAGCGCGCTGCCCAGAAGTCTGCCCGCGACGCTGAAAAAGCTCTACAAGTATCCCAAAAGGGTAAGAGAAAGGCCTCTCAGCCATCTCTACAGAGCAGAAAGCGTCAGAAACGTGGTGTGGATGCTGCAGATATTGGGGAGGCCTCAGAGGGCGCATCTGCTGCCCCGAGCAAATCTACACGCAGCGGCCGCGACGTCAAGCTTCCAGATAGATTTAAATAGTGCAAATAAATCGCAGCTATCAAATTACTACCCTGCAAGAAAAATCTCGTAATAATATTAATCGTGGGTAGTGCTGTAGCCTTATTTTCAATAGAGCGTTTTTGGTGTTGCCCGCGCATCACGCGCACGGACACGTTACAGTGACCGTGCACGCCGTGCACACCTTCAGGCCGTGCACGCCTTAGCGACCTGCTGCACATCTCAAAAATGAGGCTATAGAGCTACGTATAATAGCTATTATCGCGAGAATTTTTATTATAATAGTTTACTAAGTTCTATAGTGCTTACCCTACTCTTATTTCTTATTTAGCTTTATTTTGCGGCCGCTGCGCGTGGTAACTAGTAGAGGTGCTAGCAACGGCGACGCCTTAATAATAACGCGAGCAGCACTACGCGCATGCTATTTTTTAGCTATAAGCTTTATAAAAGGCTTACTTAAGGCCTTACGCTTGCCTATTTTAAGTATTTATATAAATTTAGCAGTGTCGCGCTCTTATTTCTTCTATTACTTTTTAGCGTTATTAGTAGCCTTTTTCCTTACTTTCTTTTTCCTTACCCTTTCTTGTTCTATACGCCTTTACTACTTATCCTACTTATCTTAAAGCTTCTTCTAGGCTTTTAGCTCCTTTTAATAAGCTTTATTTACCTTTTCTTATAGATTTTACTCCTTATTAGCCTCGTAGCGCTCCTCAGCTTAGCGGATCTTACGAGGGGACTAAAGAATAGCTATACTATAAAACTCCCTATAATGCTGTAGGTTAAGCCTCCTCTACTTATTTTTAGAGAGCTTAAGCTCTCTAATTACGTTGCGTAGGCCTTCGTTTTTAAGCTGTACAAGCTGTGTATGGGCAGAGAGATAGGAGATAGTACGCCTTAACTACTGCACCTCCTCTGCGTCCTGATTCTCCACCACCTGGGCCAGTATTTGGATAGCTTGCTTCCAGTTATCTGCTATAATTGGTGAAGGTGTATAAGGCAGCCGCCTGCGCTTATTCTAGAATCTATCAACAATTATAGCTACGTTTGGTGGCGATAGGCCCGTGACTTCGAAGGCCTTAAGGATAAGGCTTAGGGTAAAGGTTCTTATCTAGGACTTATAGAATAGGCGGAAGAAGTCGCGCTTCTTCACACCTACTAGGCCTTAAGTACTGTGAAGGTGTTCAGTGAGCTGGTTTGTGTAGCTTGTACCTAGAGGTAAGAAGAGTGCTACATCGAGCGGCTGCAGCGTGTGGGTACTGTGAGGAGGGAACACTAGTAGTAGTATCCTATTCCTATCGCAGTACTTAATAAAGGACCAGGTTATATGCGAGCCGTGGCTATCTACTATAAGTAGTCGCTAACTTCTGCGTGCCTTCTCTCGAGTGTAGCGATTAAAGACCTGTTCTAGCTACGTAAGGCTAACCTCGTCGTTCGTCCAGCCTAAGGGCGTTATAGTAACAAACACTGAGTGCTTTTCTGCGTCTATATCCTCCACCCAGGACGATTGTATCTCGTTGGGAGCGCCTGGATAGATAACGCCTGGAGGCAGTGCCGAACCATTAGCGCAGACGCTTACGAGTATCGACACCCACTGCCTATTGCCGTCTTGCATAGGCTGGCGCCTTGTTTTTGACTCCACAAAAGCCCTACTAAACACTTGTTTAGTGCGCCTATTAAGTACTCCGATCGCGAAGCCCTTCTTATCCATATTATATATGTGCCGTGGCTTAATTAAGTATTTGGTGATCTTGGAGTGCATAAGCTTGAAGTATTATATGTACTTCTCGCTGCTATCGGCGTGGAGGCGCTGCGCATTAATAGCGTTGGCCCATTTGTATAGGAGCTGGTCGCGGTGACGGTCAAGGAAGCGAGTAACCCACGAGTCGGAGACCCTCTCTGCAGCCAATTTAGAAGCCATATTTTATACTATCTGCCTTTTAGGAGGTAGGCCTCGCTTAATAAGCTTAACTATAAACTTATAAAGCTCTCGCTCTTGTGTAGGGTAGAGTTTAAGTAGTTATTAATTAGCGTTAGCACGCGACACGACAACGCGTTAATAATATTATAATAAAGTTATGCGGCATATATTATATTTTTTTATAATTACCTAGTATAAAAGTTTGCCTTTTATATTTACTATATCTGCCTCTTTAAGCGCTTCTTCTAACGGCATTGTGGTGTTGAGTTATGTGGTTAAGGAGTATAGTAGATTTTTGGTGAGGGTGTGCACGGCCCGAAGGTGTGCACGGCGTGCACGGTTACTGTATCTGAACGTGGTCCAAGCTCAAGATTTTAGGATTCCCCGCAAGACCTCCGAACCAATCTTTCTCCCACCATAACTAAAACGTTGGACCGCAATATTGCGCACGAAAATGTCGAAAACGAAAACGAAACGTGCGCGTCGCGAATTAAAACGCGATGCAAATCGAAAAATCGCCAATCACCAAAAGAAACTCGCGACCGCAGCCAAACCCACCAAGCCCTCCACACCTGCTTCCAAGAAACAGAAGACCACCCACGAATCGCAGAGCACCGGTACCGCCGCACCCACTCCGAAACCCCACATCCAGGCTTCACAGAAGCATGAAATACCCTTCGACACCTATGACAACATTCTTCTCGTTGGAGAAGGCGATTTCAGCTTCACGAGAAGCCTCGCGGTCGAACACGGCTGCGCAAACGTCACGGCCACAAGTTTTGACAGTGAAGAAGAAGTCCAGAAAAAGTACCCCTCTTTCTCAGAGATACACAAAGAATTGACGGAGCTGATGCCGCCCGTACCGCTCCACCACTCTATCGACGCAACGAAACTCGGAGCGTACAAAGTGTTAAGAGCAGGTAACAGCGATAGAGGAGGTGCATGGGAGGGCTGGGACACAGTGGCGTTCATGTTTCCGCACACAGGCGGTCTGAGCACGGATGTGAACAGGCAGGCGCGAGCGAACCAAGCGCTGCTCTCTTCGTTCTTCTCCCAGACGCTGTCCGCGCACAAGGGACGCCCGTTTCTCCGCGACGGGGGAAAGGTGCTAGTGGCGCTATTCGAGGGCGAACCGTATACGCTGTGGAATATAAGAGACCTAGCGAGACATACGGGGTTGAAAGTCGTGGAGAGCTATCAGTTTGATTGGGAAGACTACCCGGGATATGCGCATGTGAGGACGCTGGGTGCGATTGAAGGAGGTGGGGCGTGGAAGGGGGAGGATAGGAGGGCGAGGATGTATGTTTTTGAGAAGGTGGGGGAGAAGGTGGTGGAGCAGAGTAAGAAGGGCAAGAAGAGGGCGAGGGATGAGAGCGAGAGTGATTCGGATGAGGGATGAGGATTTTCATGTTCTCGGTACCTACTCTCGTGGACCCGCCGTGAACAGTACCCCGAATATCGCGCGCACTCAGACTGGCGCCATTCATGTCGCGTTGTCGGCTCGCTCGCGGAGACTGGCTATCACGCATATGAACCACTCCCATAACGGGCACGTACAGCTCACCCAGATGAAATCTGCAGAGCCGTCGAGAGGGTATGGGACGGAAGTCACGCCCAGCTGTGAGGGAAGCAGGAAAGTGCAGCTGGCTGCTGACGATGGAACCAATACGGTCTCTTGAGCTTACGAAGTTCACTGACCTGGTTGAAAACCAGAACGCGGTTAATAAATCTTATCAAACGTCAGTTAATGTATCATGGTGCTTGCCGTGCTTCTTTACGACGTCGTGGAGGCTCCTCTTCGGGCGGCCGCCTTAGCACGGGCGCTCTTACCACCGCTACCGGCCCGCTGCGTTGTGATTTGCCCTCGCTCTTCCCTCCTCATTCTCTTCTTCCACCGCCTCTTCTTTGCTGCGGAAGGGCCATTACTGTTCTTTCATCTTTGCCTGGAGGCCTACTCCCAGCAAGCAACACGTTCTATATTGTTCAACCCACCGACTTATCGTCTCAATCAATCGCCTCGACATGGCTAGCAAACATCCTAGCACATCTTATGGAGAGCCCGCTGTCGAACCTGAGCCAAATGTGGCCGCTACAGAAGATGCCATCCGGACCCTTGCGATTAAAAACTTCAAGAAACGACTGGAAGAGATGATCCAGAATGCTCGCGTCACCGAAGTGCCGGAAGACCATTCTGAGGAACTGATGGCACAAACTGAGGCTCTCTGGCATGCAGCGTCTGACTGGGACTGCTTAGTCTTGGCACACCGAAGTTTCATTGAAGGCAAAATCCACTATTGGCCATGCCAATACGCTCCTTTGTACCCCGAGTCCGCCAATCTTGTGGATGACTTTCACTTCATGCATGACCGTAAGTCCTTTGAACTCTCCGTGGCCACTCTGGCGGCTGACTCAGCTCTTCACTAGACGGACTCACCACCTCGAGTAGTCAGCCTCGCGAACGTCCCGTGCCATTCCGGAGTGGTGACCGAGGGGAGGTTTGGCACCGGCGACCGTTTCTGCAATTCCTCCTACCGACAAAGCATCCGAACGTCATCGAGGACCAAGTGAACAAGTTTTTGCAGGTGTTGTACACGTCTTCGAGAGATGATAGCCCGGTCCCCATCGTCTACGCGGTGGACTACCACTAAAAAGCCGACGAAATCCACCGTGAGAGGAACATCATTCCATCCATTCAAACGAATGTGTTCGCGGTGTTGGGAAAGGAAGACTACTGGCATGTCACGCAGATGAAGCGAGCTGATACAGAGGAGCAACTGGAATCAACGGAGTGGATATGGAATACTCACCTGGCAGTAAAGCCTTCGGGTATGGCAGAGGTATATCTCGACGGAGAAGATCCCTTCACCGGCGCTTTGGCTGCTGATCCGCTCATGATCGAGATATCCACACAATCTTGGGATGCGGTGTGGACGGACTTGATGGCGGTTGTCAGGGGGGCTATACAGAAAAGCGGACTACAACCTGTCTTTCGCGATGGTTGACAGGGTATTCTGGGGAATAGATGCATGGGTACGCATGAGTTTGGTGGGTTGTATTATTGCATGGGATACACTCCGGTTTGCGCACAAGGCAGTTTGCTCTGTAGAGCTGGATATCATGTTATGCGCGTCATGTTTCAGACTTTCTTCATTATCGTCGGGAGACATTCCGTGTACATTCTAGAATCAAGTTAGTAACGAATGGAACGTATATTTCATTCACTTGTGGTACGGGACTCCAAAAGCTGGGACATCAAACGGAGACCATCACCTTCCTGCTCTTTCATAGTTTAGTATCATCGCGTGATCTTTCCTACTCCAGGCTGCGCATCAACAGCAAGCCTTTCTTTCCACCTTTGCTCTGCACGTTCCACCTTATGAAATGCGACGCGACCCTCATAGGCAGAAGCCACGCGTCGCCCGCGTCTTAGTAACCCGCTCTCGTTCATACAGAGTGCTCGTGGGACGGGTCGTTGGCGCAGTGCACCTAACAGCCAGGTACAAAGTAGGTGTCAGACACTGTATTACTTATCCTAGGGTAACACATAGTACTAAGACAAGTCTGAACTAAAGTATCTTACCCGACCTTGTACCTACACGACTAAGCACTTTAACTAAAGGCAAAGACTTTATTAAATTAATCTTAACGTCCTAGGCTGAAGCCCTATGCGGGAAACACTCCGCATGCGCTTCTGCATGCTTGCGCGCCGACCAGTTGGAGTATGAAAGTCAGAAAAGCCAGAGCTATTGCCGACACTCTGAACGGCTCTTCCTGGCTTTCATGTCGGTGCGCCTTATGTTCTGGTCGCCAACGAACCACCAGATATGATCAGGCAGCAGTCCCACGCAGGTGCGCGCCTTCCATGTTAGGGAAACAGCCCCTTCTATACAGCGTTATGCCGTGGCTTGGAGAAGCTGCGAAGGACGCCAAGATTCAAGAGCTCCTGTTCAGGTCTCCTAAAAATTCGGCCGCTTCATCAAGCACATGATCACATACACTCTCAAAATTGCCTTTCGTGGCGGTGTTCATCGTTGTGTTGGGGATGGCAACCGGGGTAATGAATTGGTTACCTATCTGTGGTACGCTCACAACCACAGAACGCCCGCTCAAAAGAAAACCTCGTACATATTCCCAGATTTAAAGGTGCCTGTTCTCATAACTGTTAGTTCGCTCGAATTCACTCCTCCTGCATCCCTCCCTCTAGTTCAGACCCGGATTCACCGATACGCTTCTTAGCTCCCAACCTCGTCTCGCAAACATGCAGGTGGATAATCAAGCTCAGTTCGACACTTTATATGAGACGCTCATCCCCTGGGATGCCCGTGAAAGTTTGTATCCCCAATGTTTGTAAATCAAGACTATATTTTCTTGCTAACTAATGTCTAGTCTTCGTTAAAGTTTTGATCCCGACAGCTGAGTGGCTATTGCTCGCCTTTGTGGCTCTCTTGGCGCTAATTTGGGCTGTTATTTGGGAGGATAAGTATACACGTAAGAAGATGACACGTATCGAGGCTGAAAGCGAAAACAAAAGTGACCTCGAGGCTAACCGTCCTACGAATATGCGTCCTGAGACGGTCGATAGTGATTGAGAAGGTCAAGACTGGGAGGATATAAGGGATGTTGTGGAGGGGATGGATATTGGATGCCAGGAGTAATGGGAATGGACGTATAAAATTTTTGAGACACTATTTCCGTGATGGCTGGTAGGGAGAACGGCCCAGGTGGCTTGACTGAGTTATTTTGCCGACGACTTCGAAGATCGCTACCGGTAATGGAGGCAATCAAGACTTTTGGTGACGGGTGTAGCAGGAAAAATCATAAACTCGAGAAAGGTTCTCAAATTGAACTAAATCACTTCTGCACTGGGTGTTGCGAAATTGGGAATCTAATATTACAGCTTTTATCCAGTGTGGCTTGCTTCCACGCCTTGTTCAGGGCACTCCAACCTTCGTTACCCCTACTCAATCGTCATCCTGTCGCCGTTGTTCTGCACCGGATCAAATGGCTCCGGCATCGCGTTGATCACTCGGAACCCACCATACGGATCATAACCAACGTCATCATCAC
Source organism: Bimuria novae-zelandiae CBS 107.79 (assembly GCA_010015655.1). NCBI lineage: Eukaryota > Fungi > Ascomycota > Dothideomycetes > Pleosporales > Didymosphaeriaceae > Bimuria > Bimuria novae-zelandiae. The sequence continues at coordinate 739,348 of ML976674.1, read as the reverse complement.
CCCAGTCCGAATCATCGTCCGACCACACCCCCTGCGGAACACTAGGCTGAGCCTGCTCATTCCTAAGCTCCGCAATCTGCCCAGGCTTAAGCTTCGTCACATTAATCAGCTTCTTCGCGTAAACCTGACAGTTCCACGTGAGCACATTATACGGTTTTTCCGCCATGACGACCTCTTCGCCTACTCTTTGTTAGTTTGTCCACCCCGCAAGATGATGACGTCAGATGAACATAACGTACCCTTCTGAATAAAATGCTCAGGATCCGCAAACTCCACGCTCGCCCCGGCGACAAACTTATACTTCCCCTGTATCCACCCACACGCTATCCTGCGGTATGGCCCGGTATTACACACACCGCCAACAGCAGATCCGCAAAACACCTTCGCGTTCTCGTGCCGCACCGCCTTCCCGTTATCATCCGCGGGCTTGCCCAGCTGCTGCATCGTCGCCTCCATGCCCAACTGGTTCCCCACTTTCATCACCTTGCCGACCACGACGGCATGGTGCTTTGGCCCGAGCTTGGGGCCCTGTTTTACGAGGAAGAGATACATGTGGTTGACTTGGAGGGGCTTGTATTTCTTCGCTGCGGCGGCGCTGGCGATCTTGTAGTTTTCGATCATGATCTGTTCGTTCTCGGAGGGCGAGCGGCAGGGGTCCGGGTCGATGCGGGCTTGGAGCTTCGAGTTGGGTTTCTTGGTGCCGGGTTTGGGCTTGGGGCTGTACTTGCAGGCTGCGGCGGAGGTGGTTTTGGGGAGGGCGGACTTGGTTTTCGAGGGAATAGGTTTCTTTACGCCTGTGGGTTTGCCTTTGGCCCGACGCTTTTTGGCGGGCTTTTTCTGTCCTGACTTCTTGGGTGTCTTCTTCTTGGTCGGGGCTTTCTTAGGCACCTTCTTTTTGGTGGCAGGCTTCTTCTTGGCAGGGGTCTTCTTCTTCGCGGGCCGCTTTCGAGCTGGCTTGGCGGGCTTCGAGGTGTTGCACATCGGGGGCTTCGACATCCTCGAAGCTTGAGACAGCCCGAATGTCTTCTTGTGTCACGTCATGGCGGCTTCAGGCGATCAGTGATGAATTCTTAGTGCAATGAGGGAGCTGACCTAGGATTCCAAGGTAGAGTAAATGCATCGCTCAGGGCGAACAGTACACCCACCAACAGAAGAGCGAAATGTCCAGCCCTCATGCTCACTAATATATCAGAAGTAAAGGACCTTGTTGAAGGCGGTCCTCACAGAGGTGTTGCAAAGATCTAGAAGGAGTGACAGAGAACATAAACGAGCAACTTCGTAAAAGAATGAACGAATGAATGAATGAACGACAGAAAGGACGAAGCGACTGCTCCGCAAAAACCTTCGAAACCCTAACTCTAGGAGTTGAATGGGGGGTTACAACCGTGCTAATGTATACTTGGGCATGATACCTACCTGCCCAAACAAAGTTTTGAAACAAGAAAAGGATAACCTGGGTAACGCAATGTCCGCCATCAAATGCAGCTAACGTTCGTATGCCTCGGAGCTTGCGCATTTACCAAGTCCGGTCGGCCAAATCTACTCTAATTTCCCTATGGAGCACTGTAGCCACTTTATTAGCACCCCATAACATGGAATATGCGATATTCTAATCTGTTCAAAGCAACATTGAGCGATATTCATTATCGCGTGGAGGCGACGTTTCGTGCTCCCTACCAAGTAGGTCGTGATTTACCATTATTCCTTAGGTACTGTCTACCAGAGCTGGCAACAAGCAAGTCAATCAAGTTGAGGTGAATTGCTTGATTAATTGACCGATATAGTGGCTTTTGCTTAACTTGATTGACTTAATGGCGTAAATTAGGCTCGATTTGTTAACTTAATTGACTTAATTAATAACTTTACTAAGCTAATTAAGGGTAATCAACCGCCATAGATCTCGTAGATAGTTTCTAGCTTATTAGGGGTGATAGCGTTAGTACGTTAATTATTTACTATTATTATAGGCTTTAAGCTAAGGCGCTTCTAGCTGCGTAGTAATTATAGTAGCGCAGATAGAAGATCCACCTTTATGCACAACCATCTCGTCTCTAACAAATCACCTAACTCCAAGAAGGTCCTCTTATAATTAGTGGCGGCGGCGGAAATACTAAGAATATTAAGAGCAAAGCGTAATAAGATAGGATACTTATTAGTCTTACCTATCTAATAAAGTAGCGGGTTGCGCGCAAATAGGGAGTCCTCTAGTATAAGTAGTTTAATTATCTACTACTTAAACTTATTACGGCGGAGGACTAGGCGGGCGTTATTACCTTATAGGGTAGCTCTTACAAAGTCTAACCAGCTACTAGATAGCCTAGTACGTGCCTTCTTCGGTGGAGGCTCTAGCGTACTAATAGGAGATACGGCATCTTTAAACTCTAACTATAAGCGTTAAAAGCTAACGTGGCAATTATCTAGCTAGCCTTTATAGGTGTAACACCCCTTATAGAGATCCTTATCGTAATTAAGCGGTACAGCCTATATCTTATCTATAAGGCCTTTTGTGTGTGGGTAGAGACAGCAAGCCACGTAATATGCCAAGGCGTTCTTTAGCTTACGCAGGTACTTAAGGATCTTCGTGTAAGCTATATTATAGGTGGCTTTTATGTAGTCCTCTAGGGCATTAACGTCGTTAAAGTTAACGTTATTATATTAAAAGAGCATCTTGTTAAGGGTAGTGGCAAGCTATAAAAGCGTAGGGAGGACCTCCTATATTACACCTAACGTGCTAGCCACGCCCTTACCCTCTATATAAATAGTAGCTTCTTTAAATAGTTATAGGATCCTTTAGTACTCTATAATCATCGCCTAGTCCTTAGTAGTAAGGCTATCTTCTTTAATAAACCAACGTCGCTTAATATTAGGTATATTATTACGTTATTAGGTGCCGTAGTAATAATACTTAATAAGCTTATAGTTAATATAATTATTAAGGAGTGCGTGGAGCTTAAGCGCGCGCGTAAAATAGTTATAATAAGAGTTTTATTTTATCTTTACTAGCTTAACGATCTCTAACGTCTTTAGCTTATTATTACTACCTAATTAGGCGTTATAGGTTACCTAATACTATTTAAGAAGCTGGCGAGCTTAAGAGGTATAAATAGAGGTAACAACGTTAATAAGTACGCCTAATAGGCTAGCCTATTACCACTCCTTAAGAAACGCTATCTTATTATTAAGATACTTATTTACGTTATTAAAGGCGTTGCGATCTTTACTAAAGATAATTTATTAGGCCGCGAGGTTAATTATGTGATAAGCGTAATATAGATGCTAATAGCAAGTGTTAAAGTTATATTTAATAGCTAGGGCGTTAATCGCAGCGTCGTTATTAGTAGCATTATTAAGAATAAAGTAATCTAAGCTATAAGTAGATATCTTAAAGCTTTTAAGCGTGGCGTTAACGATAGCGGTAATATTAGCGCCTATATATTAGCCTATTAGCGACGGCAGGCTTAATACGTAATTATAAGGGTTGCCGTCGCTATTAAGATAGTAGACGCAGATACCCGTTAGCGCCTATTTACTACCTATTAATATCTAATTATTAAAGAAGATATAGATAGCTAATCGCGCGTCTTATAGATAATTAATAATAGTAGGTATATAAGACTCGTACTCTGTAATTATATAGGCTTATAAGGTGTTGTGAGATCTCTACATCTCCGCCTTAGCTAATAGGTTGGCCTGCTATAATATGTGGCGAAAAGCTACACCCTTAATTACTAAGAGCACCTAGTTATCTATTACTACCTAATTAAGCACTAATTATAGGAAACTCGTGCGCAAGAAGCTTAACGCGATAAGGTTAGTAATACTTTAAGATACTATAAGGCCTTTATAGTAGATATAGGCAAGTAGGAATAACTAAGAGGACAACGTTATTATTGTTATATAGGAGGTAGACTTTTAGCTACCCTTATTAATATAGTGCCTAGCTTTACGCTCTACGAGATAGCGCGCAATTAACGTTATTAATTAATTAGCCTAGTAGAACCTATCTAGTTACTTATAGAGGTGATAATAATAATAGAGCTAATACAGGCAGTGTTGTTTGTGGTGCTAAAGGCAATACCTATATTACCAAACCTAGCTCTTTTAACTGCGCTTTAGGGCGAGAGATAGCTTGTAATAACCTAGTAAGCGTTACTAATTAATACTATTATAATTATTATTATTATCTTTAATATTACTATTAGTAGCTAATTGCGCGTCGCCTATAGAGCTCTTATTAGCGTCTAGCTCTAATAGCGCGTTAGTGGCCATATTAGTGCCGCTATCTTTAGGGAGGGTTTATAACGCCTCGCTTTTAAGCCGCTAGCTAAAAACTTAAAAGAGGTTACAGTTTATGCCCTCTAAGCAATTAGGCAACGCTATATTAATAGAGGAGGGCATTAGTAGAGGGTAGGAGGTAGGTTAAGGTAGTAGAGATATTAGATAATTAGCGCTATACTATATTAAGCAGCGCTAGGCTCTAACGCTAGTAAGTCTAATATACTTTAAGTTAAGATTTACCCGCGCAGGATCCCCCTAACGTCTATAATCTATAGTTACCCCTATATTATGGCCTATTAAGTCTGCTAATTAAGTTAATTAAACAGGCATAATTTGCTTAATTAACTTAATAACTTTTACCTCTCTAATTAACTTAATTAACTTGCTACAATTAAGTTAATTAAGTCAAGTTATTAAGTTGACTTGCTTGTTGCCAGCTCTGCTGTCTACGCGCACACCTGGGCAGAAAACGCAGCCCCCACTTGTTTCTGTTTCGATTTGCCGGACATCTGTCCACCTTCTATATTATCTCTACCTTGACAATGGCTATTCTCGTGCGAAGGTCTAGTCCGCTCGACCTTTTAATGTTTTGGGAAGGTGAATAGGGCTGCGTCAGGCGCCAGATGTGATTGTCACGTTTAACGCGGCTCCACCGTGATTGGCACAGTCCCAATTTTTCCTTCGGGGACAACGCGGGAGATCGCTGGAGTTCCCGAAGATCTCCAGGTTCTGCGCCCCGCTGCACGAGGCATTCAGTCGGACATTGTCACACCTGCGACGAGCATTAACATTAGAATGCGATTGCGCCACCATAACACCTTGCTTGGAGCCTTGCCATCGCCGGACAAAGATACAGTGGGGTTCCCAGACTATGCAGACTTGTGCTCGAGGACTGTGGTGAATGTGTACCTCCCACCCAAAGTGAATTGCAATCTCCTTTCAGAATGAATCGATTGACTTCTCGTCTCGGATTAAATCGATCTCCCAAACCACCAACCTTCAAAGAATGGTCAGACACCACGACGCCAGGTACGTCCCCTCCCAAAACATCCCACCTACCAATCTAAACCGCTCCAGATGACGTACTTAACCTATTCACCACGCTCATAAAATCCGGTACCAACGATGGCCAATCATCAGCTTTCACCCCCCAACAACTCGCCTCCCTCGAGCACCTCCTCTCCACCCTCCCCACCAACGCCGCCGGCCAAATCGACATCAATGCCATACAGTCCCATCTCTCTACACACCACCCCTCACTCCGCGCACACATAAACGCCGCATCCTCAACGATATCCCTCCTCCTCCACGCCCACGCTAGCTTCCCCTTCGCAGAAGAAGTCCCCCTAACGAAAGATGCGCTCATCCGCGCGATCGCGCTACTCACTCAAAGCAGCGACTCCATGTGGGCGCAATCGGCGGATGTAGGCCAGCAGCCTGCGATACGCACGCGGTCGAGGACCGCGCGGATGGAGTTCATCTTTTCCGCGCTGGCGAGGCCGGAGACGCGGATGGGGGTGCCGACGAAGGAGGATGTGCTAGACGTTTTGTGTCGCGTGCGGTATCCCGCGCCGTCGTCGGCTAGTTATAGCCAGCGGCGTCCGATTAGCGAGTTGGAACCATTGGCTGAGCGTCTTTTAACTCCTAGCTTGCCTTCAAGAGATGAGCTGTGCGTGTCGGTGGCTGAGTTCAGGGGGTTGGCTGGTGTTTGCTATGCGATGAGGGATGATGGCGGTGTGGAGGCGGAGAAACTGTTGGCTAGTAAGGAGAGTCTGAATCGAGATGAGTTTAAGCAGTGGGCTAAAGCGGTGAGTGCTCCGGTAGAGGAGGTGTTGATATGAGCTGACGTTGTGCCAGGCGAGTTTACCGATGTGTCTGCATAAGCTGTTTTGTATACCATATCTATATCCACAGTAACATACCGATTAGCTCGGGAGTTTCAATGGAGGAGGCTCACGACGAATCCTACCGCTGCTTCACGCGCCAACCTCCTAATAGAATCAGGACTTGTCATGACTTCTTCATGATTCTCAGAGGCGTTTCCAACTCATACGTAACTGAAATTCTATTGGGTCTACTACAACAACTGTATTACTGGTGCCGAGACCCTTCCCGCCCCTCAAGCAAAACAGAAAGAAATCATACGGACAGACCAACAGACAAAAGTCTGACGCAAAACCGCGTATCCAATTTGACACTCCTTCCACCCACCTATCCCCTCCCTCAATTTGTCTCGCTCTCCTCCAACTTCCCTCTAAACCACTCCACCAGATGCGTAACAGTAGGCTCCTTCCACATCAACGTCGGCGGCACCTTGACTCCCAACACAGCCTGCAACTTCTGCCTCACCGCAACCGTCATCACACTGTCGACGCCCAAATCGGCCACCGCAGCGCGAACATCAATGTCTTCGACATCCATATGCAGCACCGCGCCAATGCACTCGCGGATCTTGATGCTCAGCCATGTCTTCAGCTCCGCGCCCCCAGTCGGGCGCGTCGTCGTTTTGTCAGCCGGGATAGGCGTACCCGCCGCGACGACACGCGCGTGCCTCTGCGCGATGTCGGCGACGAGCCGGAACGGGATGACTTCGTCGGCGTCGAGGATCCTCGCGCGCGTCACGACGGCGTGGTCGGTGTCGTACTTGTCGAGGTGCTCCCACGCAAGGAAGCCTTCGTGGCAGGTGATGTCAGTGATACCCTTGCTGTTGAGCTCGACGGTCAGGAACTCTGAGTCTGCGCCGAGCCCCATACCGCGCCACGCCGTCCATTGTATCGCGATGGCGTTGTCGCCCAGGTGTCTGCGGTGCGTGGCCAGGACGTCGAGGAAGGCGTTTGCGCCGCCATAGGGAGCTTGGCCTGATGTGCCGACGAGTTGTCCGATGGACGAGAAGAGGATGAAGAAGTCGAGCGTGGTGGGTGGGAAAAGCTTGTGCAAGGCAAGCGCGCCAGCGACCTTCGGGGCGAAGACGCGGGAGAAGGAGGCGGAGGTTGTGTCTCTAATGAGGCCGTCTTCGTTGATGCCGGCTGCGTGGACGACACCCATGACGGGCGGAAGGCGGTCGAGGAATGCGAGGAGCTGAGTGTCTGCGTCCGGAGCGCTGATATCTAGTGCAACGCCGTAGATGCTTGCGCCCTTGGCTTCGAGCAGCTTAATCTTCTCCACGACAGCCTTCACGCGACCTTCGGCCTGCGCCCACTCACGCCTAGGTGGTAGACTGCTGCGTGAGACTACAACGATGCGGCGGGCTTTCTTCTCAACGAGGAACTGTAGAACCTCCAGACCAAGGTCGCCAAAGCCTCCAGTGACGATGTATGTTCCATGTGGCTTTGGCAGAAGTGTCACTTTCGAACTGGTCGCGTGTCGCTGGTGCTTGTTGAAAGGTCTCATCCGAGCAATACGCGGCAGTCCGTCCTGCATCCGCACGACGTCTTGCTCTTGGACATACTTGAGAGCCAGCTTTGGAAAGCGCGGTCCTTCATTGTCGATAAGACCACCCCATAGCTCCGGATATTCTTGTGCGGCGATACGTGCAAAACCGTACAGCGGACCTTGAGCGAGAGCCGTTGGCGTTTCAGCCTTGTAGATGCTTTCTGTGATGACAAAGAACTTTGGGGTAGTAGCAAGGCTTGCCAAGTGCTTCAGAAGACGCGTTGCTTCCCAGGTGAAGTTGTGAGCCATTTCCGGCACATCATCAAATGACCGAGCTCGACCGGGGATGTAAATGACAATGACCCCGTCCCGGCTTAGCAAACTCGATACTGCTTCGACGTCAAGGTTGTCAACTGATGAAGTCTGAACAAGAACCTTGGCCAAATCTGGAAGCTCGTCTGCGTAGGTATCAGACAATTCTTCGTCTTCGCAGACAAGGAGCACGTGATTCGTGACAAGAGGAGCCTCGGCGAACACGGGCGGCACCCATGCGAGTTGATGAACGAGCGCGGCCACACCAAGGGTCCGATCCAGAACCGCCTCGATTGCCGAGAGCCTCATCGACTTCACCTTCGCCAGCAACTCACCCACTTCACTCAGTACACTGACATCGACCGCCAAGCTTTTCAAATCGCTCGATTCTTCGATGAAGAGGTAGCCGACCTTCGGTGGGTCTTCGGGTGAAATGAAGACGACCTCGTCAACACCGGAGACGATGCGCATCTCGAGACTCTTGAAGAAGATCGACGAGCCAACCGAAGTTGCAGCGTCTAGAAATGGAGCCCAAGAACGCGAGTCCCAGGAAACTGTGGCGTGATGGGGGTCCATGTCCAACTTTACAATCATCTCCTTGTCATTGCCATAATGCTCAAGGACGGCCCAGGGATACGCGATGCCGGAGACGCCAATCTTCTGCAAGAAATCCCAAGCGAAACTGTTTGGAAGCACGTCGCCAATTCGCTCCTTGATGGCGTCAATGTCGTATGTCTGGTGGCGATCCGTCATGTCCTCTTTGAACCATTTAGAGGCACTATGATCGGTCCAAGGGTGTTCTGATACATCAGGGGTGCCTTCAGATGACGACAGGCGCGAAAACAAACGTATAGAGTCGCCATCCACCACGACCTGGACCTCGCGCAGATTAGGTGTCATGGGAGTTGGGATGTGCAGTTGTAGGTCTTTCAACACTGTTCCACCGGTAGCCTTCTGGAATGTGTTGCAATAGACAGCCGCGGGAATGATCTCGGTGCCGTCGAGCGGATGGGTCAGAGGATAAGGCTTCCTCTTGTCGTCAAGGATTGTTGTGTAGACGCGGGTGTCGGAGCCGGCGATATCTATACATTGCCCGAGGACAATGTGGCTATCGACATCGTGTTGTTGAGCAGCACTTGCAGAGCCAGTCTCGACCTGCTTCCAGTGGGGCTTTTGCACCCACGGAGTACCAGGTACATTTGTCGCCCAATGGGAGGTTCCGAGCTGGGCCTCGAAGTCGACTGACGCGCCGGTGGTATATAGCTGGGCCACTGCATGTAGCAAGCTTCTGTTGGAAGATATGTCCCTCTTCATGACGCCAACAGTTGCTGTCTCGGAGTCAATGCCTTGAGCGGCTAGTATGTCGCTGATCGAGTGCGTGATGATCGGGTGCGATGAGACCTCTAAGAACATACGGTATCCATCATTGGCCGCCGCTTTGACCGCTTCGTTGAGACGAACTGGTTCGATCATGTTGCGAACCCAGTAATCAACATCCCGAAGACTATCCGTGCGCGGATCGAGGTGTGGGGTCGAGTAGATTGGGATTTTGGGCATACGGGGGGTGATGGCGCCCTTCAAAGCCTCTTCCAAAGGCTTGCCTAGCTTCTCCAGCATAGGAGAATGGAAGGCAACGTCACTCTTGACCCGGAATGTTGTGACGCCCCTTTCTGCCAGCTCGGCAAGATACTGTGCGAGCGGTGCAAGCTCCCCGCTAACCACACACGACGATGGAGAGGAATCGATGGCCGCCACGACGTCTTTTCTACCTCCGAGCTCCTTCTGGCAAGTCGCGAAGGAAAGGTTGACCAATGCCATGCCTCCTTTGCCTTCGACCTGTGCATACAAGCGCGCTCTGCGCGACACCAAGAGTGCACCCTCATCTGCTTTGAGACATCCTGCAACGACTGATGCCGCGATTTCTCCCACTGAGTGGCCGATGACAGCTTGAGGCGCCAACCCCTTGTCTCGAAGTACCTCAGCCAGACCGACTTGCATTAAATAAGTGAGCACTTGCACCTTGCTAGTACCACCTATGTTGCCCGTTTGAAGTGCGGACAGAGCCGAGAAGCCTGCTTCTCTCTCCACCAGCTTCTCCATTGCTGCAATCGTGTGGTAGAAAGCGGGCTCGTGCAGGAGTTCCTTGGCCATGTTGATCCACTGTGCGCCATGTCCAGAGAAGGCCCAGACGAGGTCTTTCTTCGTCGTTGTACCGAGCACACGATGGCTTGCAGTCCATTGACCAGAATTTCCAGCTGCGAACTCTCGGAGTGCTTGGATGGCTTCAGTGTGGCTTTCGACCACAAAAGTTGCGCGGTAGTCCTGAGCGGCTCGACGCTGAGCTAGGGTAGTTGCAATGGCTCTTAGGTTTACCTCGCGGCCTTCACTCATTAGCCAGTCAGCGAGCTGAATGGCTTGATTGCTGAGCCTATTTTCCTGGAAAGAGGAGATTACCAAGGTCACCGGAGTTTCTTCCTTGTCCTGCAGGCGCTTCTTCGTCATTTCGAAGGCTTTCCGGTACGTGGGCGGTGCTTGCTCAATGACGGCATGGGCTACAGAACCGCCGTACCCGTATGAGCAGATCGCTGCTCTACGAAGCCCCGAGCTCTCAGACCATTTGGACGCTTCTTGAACGACCCGGAGACCTGAATTGGCCCAGTCGACACGCGTGTTGAGCTTTTTCAGCAAGGTTTGTGGAGCCAATTCGCCTTTGCTGACCGCCATGACGGCCTTGACAAAACCAATAGCACCAGCCGCCGCTTCAAGATGCCCAACGTTTGGCTTGATAGACCCTATCGCACATGGTTTATCGCTCAACCTTCCCACACCGTAGACTTGGGACATGGCGCCAACCTCAGTTGGGTCACCCAGCGATGTCGACGTAGCATGGGCCTCGACGTAGCCTATGGTCATAGGGTCAAGACCACCCGCTCGCGAAAGTGCTTGCCTCGCAACCATCTCTTGAGCTTTCGCATTCGGTGCCATGATACCATTAGTCTTGCCGTCCTGAGCAGTAGCCGTACCTTTCAGCACAGCTAGGATGTTGTCGTTGTCAGCGATGGCGCGCGACAGCTTCTTGAGCACCACAATCGCACCGCCTTCACCCCTCGCATAACCGTGAGCATCGTCGTCAAACGAAACACAGAGTCCATCCGAGGCGAGTGCACCAGCCTTGTCAAGCATATGAGTAAGGCCAGGCGCGCAAAGCACATTAACGCCACCACACAAAGCCACTGTAGACTCGCCTGACAAAATCGCCTGACGCCCTAGGTGGATCGCAATGAGAGAAGAGGCACATGCTGCGTCAACTGCGATGGTATTAGTACGCGATCGATATGGTGCGATTCATATGTGTAGGGAGCTCTGATACCGTAGGGTCTACTCACCTGCGGTGCTAGGTCCCATGAGATCGAGATGATATGAGATGCGATTTGGGATTCCATGGTACGCAGTACCGATTCCCGACCAAGCTTCGATATTGGGTAGATCCTCCATGATGAGCCTTGAATAGTCATCAGAGTCCACGCCCATGAACACGGCAGTATCGGATCCCGACAATCGCTTCGGGTCAATGCCACCGTTCTCGAGCGCCTCCCACGAGAGCTCTAGGGCAAGGCGTTGATGAGGGTCCATGAGTTCGGCTTCCTTAGGAGAGATCCCGAAAAAGGCTGCGTCGAAATCCTCCAGGTTCTCAATGAAGTACCCCTTGGTCGTGGTGTTCGCGATTATCTTTGCATTTCGAGGGTCTCGTCGAAGCCATGGCTCCCATCGCTCCTTAGGTACCTCACCCGAGGCATGCTTCTGTTCCATGAGAAACTTCCATAGCTTCTCAGGTGTGTCGTTTCCGCCAGCGGTCCGACAGGACATTCCCACGATGGCAACATCATTGTCATACTGCTGAATGCATGTCATTCACTATGCTTCATTACGAAGACAATCCAACTTACTGTAGCCTTTGGTGAGGCAGCCAAATCCGGGCTCTCATATACCATGGGAACGTTGACAGGCGAAGAGGACTGTGTAGATACGTTGACATGCGAAGAGGACTGTGTAGATACGCTGATAGGCGTAGAAGGGTTCTCGGAACTGTCATATACGTTTTGAGGCATCTTGAGAGAACGACTGTGGGCCTTCCTGTCCAGACATTCCTCACCTCACTATATATGTACGTCGTGCCGTTCTGTTGGCATGAAAGATTTTTTTCACAAATGCACCAAAGCGAGTGATCCTTGTCGTTCGTCATCTGTGCGTTTTGCGGTGCTCTCGATTTACCTCGCCCAGCGTTCCAGTGCGGCGCAGGCCGGTTAATTCAAGCTTGGTGAAGTATGTTTGTAGTCGTGATTTCTTCATGCTTATCAGTGTCGGTTAGGGGTGTCCTTGCTTCCTTGGCGTTAAGAAGGATCGATGGTCGTGAATGAGGAGATCAACTGCTCCAAGGCATGTGAATAGACACATAGACCTGCATAAAATGGGGGAGTTGGGCCTAATTTCGTGAATACTAGCCTGACATCTGTAAAGTAGAGTCAGTAAGCGAAGCCAGTGTAACACTGGGATGTTAGATGCCTTTGTGCTACCCGGACCACATGTCAATCTTGTTCTTATTCAGGCACCTATTCATCGCGTGGCGTCTTTGCCTGGATGCAACCGAAAGCAAGGGATGATTTATGACGCTGTCCGGCCCCCACGTGTAGTAAAGCCTAGAGAAAGCAAGGAAACGTGACAAGCACGCGGGAAGCTAAGCGAAGCGGCGTAGGCGCAAAATGGCAACCATTGTTGCGAGTAGCCGAAAGCAAGGAGGAACGCGACCAACGGGAAAGGCAAGCGGTGTGAAGCCAGAGCGTAAAATTATATCGTCAATAGTGAACTGTTGCACGCTTAAGTCCATCGCAAGACGGACTCCTATACGACCAGGTGAATAGGAGCACGGTGATACGTTGGACCAGATTCTTGGGTGCCGTATTTGAGTACCGGACCGAGAAAATCGCGTGCATCACTGTCGTTTCGCATTTTGCTTTTCATTTCTGCATTCCGGAGAAGAACGGCGACAGGGTGATGTTGGTGCGGTAAATGAAAATATGAAAATACGAAAATAGCTGCGGCTAGGGATGCAGTTGGCCCGTGTGGGATTGGACCGCGGAGACGGATATCCAGCCTACCCATACGTGGGCGGTGTAACAGTTGGTTCTGGATGTTCTTTCATATCTCCGGCCGTGTGAAAAATGTGACGAGATTTGCAGATAGATCTCTGCGCGAGTCGCTCACAATTTGTCCAACATGCATATAGACTTTGCTTCCTCATACTGGGTAACCTGCGATGCATAATGACGATAAACGAAATCGTGCGTTCGTTACGAAGCTGTTACTCAAGAACGCGGGCAACCTAAGAAAGTTCGCGGCACAGTCTGTCAACCTTGCCTTGGGCTTTTCTTTTATCGTCATGAGTCGCAGGCAAGGCCCAAAGTGCCCGTCGTCTCAATCCTGCGTTAAGCGCCGAGTACAGTGTATTGCAAATCGGTGAGACGCAAGCGACCATCGAGGCCTTGGTTCAATGCTGTCCGAGTGGCCGACTAAGATGTCAGTCTCGGTCGCTCACGTCTTCATATTCATCTCAATGGCCACAATCCCATAAATCCTCCAAATCGACTCTCATCGTCTTTTTGGCCAAGCTCAGTTGAGTCGACATATCCTTCTCTGCTGTGACCTGAAACACACGGGCGTCGCCAAAGACAAAGGGATGCGAAGTCTCCGCCAGATGGGCAAGTTGCACATTCGTTATTTATTAGTGTTCCGCTGTGAGGAGATCCAAAATTTGGGACCACCTATCGGCATTGAGGACGATATAGGCTAGATGCAGAAGCTGGACGTCCAAATGGGATCGGAGAAATATTCTAGTCTATTACGTCTATCATGCTCGATTTCCGTAACTAGCTCCAAGCGAAAGTTGGTGAGTCGGTTGAAGACCATTAACTCCAAAATTTCTAATGTGTTGTTGCTTATTGTCAACAAATCGCATCGTATCGTCAAGGATCTGAGTGATTCATGGGGTGTTGAGAGAAATCTGTCAACCTGCTGCTTGTGACGCGCAAGTGGCAACTTGTCTATGACGGATTAATGACGCGGGCTTCTTCACGAGGGCAAGAGAAAGCGTACATGCAGTTTTTAGCATCCATGTAATATGCAGATCTAGCTCTTCGAGGTCGCTGAAGGCACACGTTAAACGCTGCGGCATGTCGAAAGCGGCAACATGGCAGCCTACCGCTGACGCGTGATCTAATTCGTGTTCATAATGGTCGTCGAAGTGAAGTTTTTTCGATCGTAAATTGAGTGGGCCCAGAACCGATAGCACATTAGACGCAAGTCGAGTTGTGGAGCACTCTTCATGGAGGGCACGTACATCGATTTGATCCCACTGTTACCCATTAGATCATGCCAAAGCTAGTAGAACGATATTGGTAGCGGGCTTACCCATGAGACTGGCTGGATGATGATCATTTCGAGCAGCTTCTTCTTCATCTTCGTGATCCTTATCAGGCTCATCTACAGCAGCCTTGCGCCCACCCCACTGGTAGGAGTTGAAGTTCAAGCATTTTATCGCTCCCACTATCTGCGCGTTCTGTGACATGAGAGCCAACGATTACAGATAATGCAGCCTAAAGTCTACATCAAGCTGGCCGAATATTTCGTTTAAGAAGACGTGTTGGACCTTCGCCTTGATAGCTCGCGAGACTAGCCTAAGCGCGCATCTGTCGTAGTCGAATCACCAATCGTATCGTTTACTGACATCGCGCGTAATGTCGGGCGAGGTCAAGTGGCTCGCGATGTGCCACAGTGTCTCGGTGGGAAGATCGTGAAGGGATAATGCGGCCGACATCTTCTCTTTTCGGCGACGACAGACCGTATCCCTAGGTAGTATATGCGTCAGCTTACTTTGTAGTATCAAGCATGTAGTTGGCCTACATTGTGGTGGGGCCGCTCCAATACCTTGCTTGGGTGTTGTAGGGCGGGTACGTGTGAGGCCGGAGCTCCCTTGCATGGGCGACTACCTCGGAGCAGTTCGTTTGCAGTATTTCAGAAGGACCGAGGAATCAATGGAATCGGTTGTAAGTCGACCGGAACATCACACTGGTGTTGGGGAAGAAGAGGTCATCGTCGGAATAGTGTTAGGACAAAAGCGCACGGGCCAGGAGTTGGACGGAAGTCGCGTCCAGCCGATCGCGCGGTCAGCTGACGCTTTCCAAGCCCTGGAGAAGTGGAAAATGTTTCCTCGACCCTCTCATCGCAACATTGAAAGCAAGCCAGCGTAAACATGTAAAGTCTCTGCAGGTTCTCACGCGATAGTGTATTGAGATCTTGATACGGCGATACTAGAAGGCACGAAGAGCCAGGCCGACGAATCCTCTACAGCAGTACCATCAAGCTCCCCAGACCCATCGCTAACACTGCACTACCAACAGCCCTCATCTCCAAGCCGAATGGCTGCCCCAATCTGCTCGCAGCACCAGGGAACTCGGTCGGCACCGCTCCTCCTGTTGGGTTAGGTCCCAGCGAAGGCGTGGGTGTGCCCGTTCCCGCCGTTCCATTCCCCGTGCCATTGGCAAGATCGGGGAACAGGAAGCTAGTGTTCGCATCCACAACAATCCAGTTCCTCACCAGCGCCGTTCCATCCTCAACAGTTGCCCACTGCTCCGCGGTACATTGGTTCTTGTCCAAGACGTAGCACTGGCTGCCAGGCAACTGAACAGGCTCGTTCGTGATGTTGAACACATCCGCCGGTCCTTCGGTCGCGTAGTCAGGGTTCTCAGTGGTCGAGATCTCGCCGGTGGCGATATCGTGATTGAAGAGCGCGCGCATGAAGATCTTGTACGCCGTCTCGGGCTGGTAGGCGGGCACTTCGTGGCCGGCTTCGTAGACACGGGTAAACGAGAGGTTGCCGTATTGGCGGACCTGTCCACCGATGTATGAGTCGTTGACCTGGACTGGTGCGTAGCCGGCTGAGTGGAATTCGTCGGTGTTGGTATAGTTGATAGCGAGGGAGAGTAGCTCGCCACCGTACCAGTTGCAAGCGTAATCGCGGTCGCCATAAACGAGAGTGACTTTGATACCCTCTTCAAGGAGGTAAGCTAAGTCCTCTTTCCAGCCCGGACGCGGGTAGTCGCCAATGCCTCTGAAGGCCCTCGAAACGGCGCTGTTGGACTGCGTCCAGTTGAGCGGAACCCCCAAACTCGCCTGGACATGAGGCTGGTTCAAAAATCCCGCATACCACGGTGGCGGAAAGCTCGCCGCAGCTGGCGCGCTGATATCATAGTAGTTGACGTCGCTATCGAAGTATGGATCTCTGATGCTCTCTGTACAGAACGTCTCCGCTTCTTGGCACACTTCGTTTACCGACTCATTAAAACCTTGGTTCGTTGGGTCGTACACCAGACTGAGGTTCCTACATTGTTCGATCTGGGCGAGACAGCCGTCCTCGCTATACAGAGCCTCCAAAACCTCCTCATGCCGCGACTCATTGTACGCTTGGAGACCATAGGTATTGTTGTAAGCCATCATAGGATAGCCGGGCCATTGGACCAGACGGTCAACACATCCGTTGATGATGAGAAGAGTGTCGAGGTGCAGGATGTGAGTCTCACCAGCCTCATCCCAGGTGCCGTTCTCAATCCTCTCGTTCTGCTCCTGAAAGTATGCAGCGAATGCAGGTCCATATCGTCCGCCATACGATTCGGTAGTGATGGAAATACGGTTATCGTTAGGCTTGTACCAAGGGAACTCTTGGAACCAAACCTGTGCAAAGTTCCAGAGCGCTCGTGCGGAGTTTTCCGAACCCTGAGTGGTAAAGTTCTCATTCTGGCTCGGATAAGTCCCGACATAGAAAGTGTTGTTCTGCTCTGGTACGCCATTGGAGAAATTAGCGACCTCAACGCCTTCAGAACCGGTGTAGGACGAAACCGTAACGTTCACGAGCTCGTCGTTTGATAGACCGACTTGAACTGGCTGGTCAAGGTAGAGCATGTTAACTGTTTAGCATTAGATACGAGTATCGAGTGGTTTGAGCTGGTTCAAAGTACCCTCATTATTCCAAGACCATTCGTTCAAGCGCGTCGAGTTAGAATCTGAATTGATCCAGCAAGGGCCATGTTCTCGAAGCAGTCCCAACATGGAGCTGCTCCCGGGGCCTCCATTCATCCATATGGCCAGTGGCGCATTCTGGGGGTCCTTCCGGCTCTCAAAGAACCAGAAGAAGGTGTTGATCTCGTAAGTCTGATTTCTCACTCCAAGCTCATCGAGTGCACCTGCAGGCAGATGAATGTAACCGGAGTAGCTTTTCACACCGTCGGTCGTCTCGCAAACATCATTCTTGTTTGGAAAGTCAGCGGCAACTCGAACATAGGTACCATTCTTAGCTCACCTCTTTGTACGAGATCCTAGCACCCTCTTCAACTTGCGATTCGAGCACCGAGACTCCGCTAGGCGTTGGAGGAAATTGCGCGAGAGTGACCCCACTTAGAGCTCCTACGAGAGCGAATGTCGACAGACCCAACATCTCGAACGCTCAATTGCACTGATGCGACACCTCGAGAAGTGCTTGAGTACTTGCATATTCACCAGATGAAACCTCTTCTTATACGGCCAAAATATGGTACCGACATGCTTGCGCCGTTATAAGTACGCCGCAAGGTACTCGTCATTAGTTCCCTATCGTGCCTGAGCCGTTATACAGCTTCCTAGTTAGACTGTAGCATGCATGCGCTGCGCTGCCGGCTATGGCAGTTGGCCTGGGGAATGACGTGGGGACCGAGTGGGCGGGGAAGCCAAGAATGCCAAGAACATTGGCGAATCAAGAATCGGAAGATTTATCGTTGTGAGTCTCCCGTGCTTGAACATGCAATTGCTGGCGTGATGATGGGTAACGGTGTTGTAGCCCTAATGGTCT
>ML976674.1:646114-720282 GCA_010015655.1 Bimuria novae-zelandiae CBS 107.79 | reverse complement strand
TAAACTGCGTCTTAAGCCGTATAAGCTTCTGGCTAAAGCTCTCCTTTGTCAACTTCTGGCGTGCGCGCGTCCGAACAGCGGCATCCTCTGCCTCTAACTCTACAACTGCTGTCTCCTCGTACGCCTCTTCAGTCCTTGTTTTTGTCGTTCTGACTGTGCCTGCGCAGCCTACACCATGCTGCCGGAGGTACTCCAGCATAGGTATAGTGTTGAAGAGGTTATCATCCCACACAGAGTGTAGGCCCGGCGGAAAGAGACGGCGACCGTGAGCGTCAACGGCGAGGACGAGAGAGACAGGTACAGACTCTGTAGGCGTAAAAGCTGGAGTAGCAGCATCAGTAGGAAGCTCTAGTAGGTTAACAGGACCTCTGCCTATACCTTTAGCATGAAATAACTAGTTTAGTATTACTCCATCATTGGCTAAGCACCAGATCTTGTAGCCCTTAGGCGTAGGCTTTATCTTAATTATGACACTCTCTGTCGCACGTCCTGTAAACCTGGCAATTGCCTCGTCAACGCAGAGGTGTTGGCCAGCTCTCCAGTACTTTAAGCACCGCTCTCGAATAAGCTTACTAAGATCCCAGACGCGTCTAAAGGGAGACTTAAAGCTCTAATCTACCTCCGTATAGTATATATATCGATCTAGCTGCTGCCAACGTTTGAGTGCCATATGTTAATTAATTGGGTGATAGGGTGCGTTCTTGTGGAGTCGCGTCCAGTACTCCTCCAGCGAGGGCTCGACGTGAAGGCCCATATATACGACAATTGCGAAGTACGTATATAGCTCAGATGGTGATGTAGGCTTCCAGCTACGCGTTGAGGGCAGCTGCGGCCCGTACCGGAGCGCAGAGGCATGCTGATTTGTATAGTGTGCGATTCGGTCAAGGACGTTAATATTAAAGAACAGATTAAACAGGTCAATAGGTGAGCCTTTATTTACTCCTTCAGGTAATAGAGGACTCCCTATTACGTGAGGGTTGTCAATTCTGAGAGGTCTCCAGTCAAGTGGCGGATCTCGCGGCAGATCGGGCAAAACACCAGCCTTTTTCGTGTACTTGGTGTATTTGACGAAGTCAGGATCGTTACTAGGCTGAGAGGCAGCTTTTGGCATGTTTGCATGTGCAGGAGCTTCCAAAAAAGGCGTGTTTTAGCTAGTAAACAGAAATTGCTAACATTACGATACAGATCTGGTGTTTGCATGCGCTATCACTTGATTGGCTGTTCAAAGGTGGCCCGTGAGCGGGCGGCTTTGCCAGTGCGAGGGATAGCAACGACCGCGAAGATTCCGCTACAAGCGCTGAGTACTTCCTATCGGAAGGTCTTTTGAGGTCGTTGTTGATGAGAAAGAATATCCACGCCATTAGCAATCGTCCGTCAAGAGAATGCATCTAGACAAGAAAGTTTTTTGAGTCGCCTCAAGAGCTCAGTTTCCTCACTCTATTTCCACTCTCTGAAACGTCCCCGTTGCTAGCGCTTCACCATACATGATTCCATCAACGTAAGCCAAACTCAAATATCGATACCGACCGGAAGGACACTTCCTCATCAAGAAGGGATAATGTACGTTCTTGATGACGAGGATGAGATCGCCTTTCTGAACACCTTGCGACGCGATTCCCATGCGACCCTTCGCTGTGATAAAGAATCGTCGGTAGTCGAACATTCGCGAAAGGCCATCCCTGTACCGCTGCGCTATCTCATTAATAGGCGCTTCCAAAGACACCGCGTCCATCACATGCTTCCACGAGGGAAGATGTGCTGCCGGATCCAGGATTTGTAGACCTTCGAGGAGTGAACGCACGGAGATCTCCTGCGAGCTCGACTGATCGAGTGGCTGCATGTAGTCCGACAGCTGTTGCTGGACAAAAGCGGAAAATGCTGGTCCCCACAGCCCTCCGTTGGGGTGAATGCAGTCCCAGCCTGGTAGATCTGCAATCATTGTTCGCCAGAACCGCTCGATCAGGCCATGCTTTTGGCCCTCGCGGTTATAAGCTTCATACAACGCCTGCAATGATTCAAGCAGACCACTTCCGTGGAGGGTTTGTCGACAATTCCCGCCAAGGTACAAGATCTCGTCCTCTCCGAACCCTTCTGTCTCCAATATGTCGCCTGTGGCGCATGTAAAGGTTGGCCTTTTGTCATCTACAGTTCCAGCAGAGCAAACCATATTTCCACCTCTGGATGTCCAGGGCTCAGGACGGTGTACAGCACTCCAATCGGGCACCCACGACGGAAGATTCTTTAACCTTCGGGCTAGATCGTCTTCGCGGGACTTATAGAATTCTTCTAGAAGAAGCAGCGCAACTTTCTTGAAAAGCTCCTCTGTCGAGGTTGTGTAATCTGGTGTAATGAGCGGATTCAGCTGTAACCCGAGTGTTCCATATATAGCGTCACGAGGGTCGGAGCTCCTTTTGTACCTAGCTGTGTACAAGCATATTTCGAAAGAGCGAACATGTGGAGGTATGTCGTTGATCTTCTGTTTATGTTTGAACACAAAGCGACTTAGGTATCTGAAGATGGGGTTCATTTCGAATTCCACGAACTCATGGTCGCTGAACGATGGCATGGTCTTCGGGCTCTCGTCGAGAAAATGATGTTCAAGATTCCACCACGCAAACGTGTTGAGCCTAGCTAATCTTTCGAAATCAGCAAGCCGATGGTGACCGCACCACACATGCGCTTTCGGGGGTAGAATGCATTCCTGGATGGTCCATACACGTTTAAACCACGATCTGCTGAAGAAGGCTACGAGTGCAGTATTTACTTCACTGCGATGCGCAGAGATGCCGTAGGTTCGAAGCCGCTCGACAAATTGTTCATACTTTTCAGGGGCTTTGTATATCCACGGGAAATCAAGCTCCAACCACGTCTCTTCCGGTATCCCCCACAAGAGGCCGACTAGTCCGTACACGGTTGCCGTTTCCTCGCCTTCTTTGCCCAACCAAATGATTGCTTCAGTGCAGCTGTTGTAGATCGTACCCATCCAGCTTACTTGGTGAGCTCGCTCTTGGAGGTCGTTCTGATTTATGCTCAGTGCATCAATCCAAATAGGCGTATCATTGGGAGCACTCTGCGCTTTCAGGGCTATCAAGAAGTGGTATAGATTGGTCGCGACGAATGCAATACGTGGTTCGTTATCGCCTGGGTTCGATAGGCATATCTTGTGTTTTCTCTGCCAATGTAAGAGATCGGGCTCGATTGGGCGACGAGGGTGGTCGAAAGGATTACCCCACGTATATGACAGACAGCGGAAAGGTGGGCAGGGAGCGGCGCCTGGGCCAAGGAGATCGATCTGGCGAACTCGAAGGTGCAGTACTTCGGGCACGTCGTGACTCAGGAATTCGAGCACTCGAATAGATGACAAGGTGCGCAGCGGTTCGTATGTATACTCTGTGATGGGTGAAGCTTCCGGTGAGGCTGCCAGCCTGCAGATGGCTCGTTTTCCTTCATTGGTTATGTTTCATATGGCATATGCAGTTTCCCGGAGAAGCGGTGACACCTGATTGCTGGCGTATGCAGCTTTCCGGAGGAGCGGTGGCCCCTGACTGCTGGTATATACGCCCTCAGCTCTCACCCTTCGTAGAGAGGGCAGACGATCACTTTTCAGCCTCATCTTAGGTTCACATACTCTGCATACTCCATTTTTCGAGGCGTTCCAGACACCAAAGTCAGTTGCTAGAGCGGGGTAGGTCCCATCCGATCCGAACGCTGTCCAGCTGATATGTATAGAACACAAACAGAGTCGCAGCTTCGAAAGTATCAATGCCGAATGTACATTGTGAATCCCGCAGAAGTTTGGCAGCACGAATTCCTTGGATGTTTCATCTCTAGTCAATGGTCACAGGATGACTGAACCGTGAGCTGAACAGTCTATACCGCATATAGCTTCGTTCGGTGCCAGAAATTTGTGGGGATCGACGTGCACTTCGAGTCGGAAGGAGAAAGAAATCTTGGCGAAGATGCTGCACGAAGCGATCGGCGCGGGACCAGATAGAGAAAAGGAGAAGAGTTCTGAGCCAGATCTTGCAGGTCCAACTCGTGTATATGGGATTGACGTGGAGTGTAAAAAGGTGTCAGAGTTGATTTGACACGTGGACAGGGATAGCGCTTGCCTAGAAGCAGATTAGCGGCGCCAACAGCGGGTCGTTCCCCATCTGCTCTTCGCGCACAGCTGTCCTTTGGTACATCGGATGCTATCAATCAAGTCATGTGCCTTCGAGCGCAAGCGCTTCTCTGGCGGTGTTCATCCTCCTTCTATCTCGAAATGTCTGTTTGGCCTGGTTATCATCCGTTCGTAATACAGCGTGCAACTAAACTGATGCGACGCGTAAGTTTTGGGGGTTGGTATGCGTTAAAACTGTTGCCTGACGCCCGCAGGATTGCGGCGCAGACTCACCCTTGTAACATATGTTCAAGCAACTCTGCATGAGGAGGGCCATCCTAAAGCTTCAGTCACTCACTATGGCCGCCATCAGAGCTTCGCTACCCAAACTCCCCGTCGAGCTCATCAGCGCAATACTGTCGTACACGACCGAAGGACGGCTCGGGTCATACTCATGCAAACTCTACGCCTTTTACAGTCTACGACTTACCTGCCGTGCCTTGTATTCTAAAACCTTCTTCGAATTCACTGGTGCAGCCTTCAAGACTATTTTCGTTGACCTGACCGAGGAGAGCCTCGACCGTCTTTACAGCATCAGCCAGCATCCGGAATCCGCAAGACCGTGAAATATATCTGCTTCAACCATGACGCGCACAACTCAGTTTGGCTCGGTCTAGCCCATGAGCGGCCAGATCTTCCATTGACAGATCAGTTCACTCGGGCACTCCAACAAGGTTTCGCGAAAGTTTTTGCGCAGTTAGAAAACTTGCAAAGAGTCATCGTTATGACGCCGTTCATGGCCATTTTTACGCGAGGCTAGCAACTTGGAACCAAGCGGCCACAATCTGCTCATTCAAGCTCACTCGAAGTTTCTCGGAATGCGGAATCACCGCCCTCTCAATTCTCTGTCGAGAGATGCTATGTCACAGCCAACATGCTGTTTCACATCCTCCTGCATGCCATGGACTCCGCTGGCACAAAGCTGAACAGCTTCGAAGTAATAGCTTGCGTTTCGGCTTTTGACTGCTTGCAATCTGGCTATATGTCTCACTCGTTAAAGATTTGCCTTCGCGCATGGACCCTTTGTCTTGACAGCTTATTCGACGGCCGCTCCAGACTTTTGCCGCTCGTTCGTCGGTGCGAGGCCGGTGATAGCTGTGCCGAACATTATAACCAGGCAATGATAGATCAACCAGAAGTCATGCTCATCGAAACACTCAACAGACTCCGCAAACTCAAAGTGACTGGACTTGAAATCATCGACACCCAACGAAACTACCCTCGTCGACCGCATGTCGACGCCGTGGAAAGAGACAGACAACTGCGCACGCAAATCGGCCAATCACTACCCAAGTTTTCATTACCGGACCTCGAGCTGTTCGTACTGAAATATGCTATTGCGGATGAGGTCAATCTGCGTGTAATCTACATGACGCACTCCTCGACTCTTGAACGACTCATCTTCGATAATGTGGAGATACGAGAAGGCACATGGAAATCCTTCTGCACCTAGATCCTACAGCACCACACACCAAAGCTCAAAGAATTCTCATTCAAGGCGATAATCTGGACAAGTCGCAATGGATACGTATCTGAAGGGCTGGGCTTCGAGAATATATTTATCTGCTAAGGTTCGGACATCGCAGAAAGCTTGCGACAGACTCTATCGTTGTTGTCTCATATCGAATAAACATGAAAGCCGAGAGGAAGGCAACATTACATTATATTAAATCCGAAGCTGCGACGAATGGAAATTAGAAATTACGGAGTCACCTTTATGATCTTGGAAACACTCGGAGTCCCCGCCGAGTTGAGCGCGAAAAGAAACCAATATCCGGGTAGAGCGACACCTGCGTCGCTGGGTATCGTCACGGTGTACGAGGTACCGCTTCCAGCGGGCGTGAGCGGGATACGTCGTTGGTCTGTGTCTACGGTGTGCGTAGCAGTTCCCAACCGAACCATTGCGAAGCGTGTCACTGCGGAGTTCGTCGTGATGCTGAGCGTTGCCCCTAGTTTTACGGTCGATGCTACCGTGTTGATGACTGGACGTGTTCGACGCGTGCCATCAGTGTTGAGAAGATAAGGTGGAACAAATATTTCTGCGTCGAAGTGGTTTACACCGCAGCCGCCGCAGAGACCGCCTCCTCCTTGGAGGACAGTCGCATCCGGGAGGAGAATCGCAGTTGAATGGTACGTCCGAGGGATCGCCATTGGGTTCAGCTGTGTCCATGTGTTGGTTGCTGGGTTAAATAGCTCCGGGATCAATATAGCGGTGGTATCAGTGAATGGTTTGACAAAGGATTGACCTCCGGTGACGAAGACAGTTCCATCCGGGAGCGCGACGCCATTGGCAAAGCCTCGTGCAAAGGCCATGTTTGGTACCTTGGTAACTAGAGGGTTGGTCTTCGGTGTTCCGAGTGTAATGACATACGCATTCGAGCGCGCGTCGTCGCCGTCGTAATCTTGGGAACCGCCAGCAGTGAGGATTTTGCCGGCGACAGCGTCGTACATCACGGCGTTTCCGCACATTGCATCTGCGTCATCTCCACGGGTACCTGCACCGGTCGTAGTACCAGCTCCGGTCGTGTCGTACCAATTCATTGCCTTGGAGGGGCCCGCTTGGAACCTTGAAGTGGAAAAGGTTAGCGAATGCTTCCTACATAAGGATACGGGAAAAACTTACACAGTCTTGGATCTCCATGAAAATAGCCACCCATGGTTATCACCCCGATATATTCCATTGTTATCTTGCTTATCCACCGTCAACATCGGCGATACAAGCGCGCCTGGTTGCAGTGTCCAGGTATTAGCACTCGGGCTGTATATCTCGCCATTCTTGCCGCCCTTCGGCCCACTCCAGCTACCGCCAATGTTAAATATTCGACCATCAGAGCAGGTAGATGTTGCTTGGTACCCTCGCGCTATATTCATATTCGGAGCAGCGATCCACGAATCGGTTGCAGGGTCGTAAATGCTGGTTTTGGCAGCGTCGCTGCCTCCCGTTACAATGATCCGGCCGTTGAAGTCCATCGATATGCCTGGGCAGAACATATCGTGTGCCGTATTGGTCACTATGCGTTGTGTCGATTCTCCAGTGACGGGATCGAAAATTGCAGTTTGGGTGAAGCCATGCATCCCATCGAATGTGTCACGTGCATACGACGACCATGTCAGGACTTTGCCGTTCGGAAGCATTGCCACTGCGACAGGAACAATAGGGAAATCGACGGTATTGATCCACAGTCCCTTTGATGCAGCAGGGGCTGCGGGGACGACCTCTATCTCCCCTCTGACGAGTCTGATCTCTCGTGCTGTAGACCATGGGCCGCGATTGCCAGCTTCGGTGATGGCGTTTAGCCGCCAGTACCGCGCGGTCGCGCTGAAAAGTGAGATCTTTTCGGCCTCATCGTCGATCCATGCACCCGTGGCGACTTGTGTCCAAGTGCTGCCGTCGTTGCTGACTTGAATACTGAACTGTCCGATACGTCCATTACCTGGGCTTCCTCGAGGAAGATAGCTCAGTCCCGTGGCAGTAACTTGAGCGCCAGCATCGATCTGGATCCAATGCGGTAGAGGTGCTGCGGCGCCGCCACCCCATTTGGTATGCCAGTAGGTGGTCAAGTCACCATCAATGGCATTGCTCACGGGTGCGTTCTCAGCCGCGGTTTCCTGACTGTCTGCTGTGGCGGTCCACCCGGTTCGCGGTAGGTATTCATACTCCACCTCGTGGTAAACATTGAACTCGGCTACAGAGGTCCATTGTAGACCGGTACCTTGGGCCTCCGTTGTCGCTGTGAGTCTGACGTACCGTGCTGGTCTCGTCACGAACGTTGTTCGCTTCACAATCGCGTCGTTGAAATAGGTTCCGGTCGCCACGAGCTTCCAGTTCGTCCCATCAAGGCTAACTTCGATCTTATGGCCACCGACTCTGCCATTGGCATTTCCGTCCTGGCGTGGAAGATATGCGACGCCGTTGATGTTGTAGGTGGACTTCATGTCGACGATGAGCCAATTAGGGAGCGCATCAGGAGAAGGATTGAACTGCGAATGCCAGAAGGTGTTCATGTTAGCATCGATAGCTTTCTGCGGCTCATTACCCGTCTGGAATGAGTCCGCCGTCGCCGTCCATGCTGCTTTCAAGATGGGAGCCGTCACCGAAGCAACGGCCCGAATAAATAAGCATACTGAAAAGAGTGACAAGAAGATAGTCATAGTGAACGTGCTGAATACTACAAAGATAAGATGCAAAGAAGCGTATTCGGACCCATCTACGGCCGCACTTCCCCGCTCATTTTATATTTTCTAGAATATGCTTTTGCTAGAAAAGGAGTACTGCGCCACCAGCACACCCGCTTAGTAGACTAGCTGAGCTCCGTCATCGTATCTCGGCACCCCACCCCATCTCACTTCAGCCCACCCGCTGCCATTTCCTCTCTCACCGCAACGTCCCAACGGGCGCGTCAACCCATCCGCGGCTGCAGAGTTCCAGGCCCCCGGAAATGTAACGTCTGACGTGCATGCATTGCCCATGAGGCGCACATCTTGCAGCAACCAATATATCGTGCATATTCGTGTTGGAGGTCAGTCGATGGCATGGAGGGGCACATCGAAGTCACTAGGTAGAGTGAACCCGAGTGTGGCGCCCTGTCATGCGTCTGACGGGAATACGAACGCGAGATGATTGGCTGCGCAAGACTTCGGCGTCTGGGTAGGCGAGCTCCAGTATTGAATCTAGAAGGACTTCGAGTACCGTTAAATGAGATGTAAGAAACATGGTCTGCTAGAACTTAGGGCGCGTCCGAATATATCGAGATAGTACTAAGCGAAAGAGCCTGTGGTCACTAAAGTACGAATAGCGTCGGACGGGATTTGGCTCTGTGTAAAATTCAGAGTTGACAGTAAGAACGAGAGGAAATAGGCAGTTTGTTACTCCAGGAAGTGTAATATCCCAGAGGTAACAGCCAATTTTCGGCTTTACGCGAGGGGTTGGTCGTTGACTCGTTTGGTGGACGCGGACCGTATCGTGCGCAACGGTGTGCTTGAGAATGCACGTCGGTATGTGGGCAGCTGCGTATCGACAAAGTTCAGGCCAATGATGCGGCACTGCTACGTCTCCATTGCAGTAGCGTGGAATGGCCATCGTCATCAGGATGTTTCCAAGACTTACGAATACGAGAACTTAGATGTCTTTGCTTACCGTAATTGAGAGTAGAACACCCTCAACAACGCATTGTGGAAATTACAGATGTAGTAGGAGGCTGTGGTTGTGGATATGCATGTTGCCGCTCACAATTACAAGTCGAATGCGGCTTTGGGTGAGATGCGTGAAACCTTGGATCAGTTGCTAATCACTAGTCTCTAAAGCTACGGCAGGGACAAAACGTCAGACTGGCCGCTAGATTCAGTTACTAAGTCCGCACCAAACAAGCCATGTACCGGCAAAGCGCAAGCGCTTATGCTAGCGGGTGTCATGGAGGCAAATGCAACGTTCAAATATGGAGTCCGCGCCAAGCTCCACAACATGTGTTGAAATAAAGCGAAGGAAAATGTACGGGTAGGCTGTGCCGCGCCAGGGACAGACAATCCATAGGCTGACTGTATTGAGACGTTGTCCGGCGGCTGCACCCATTGCCTCTAGCAAGCACAATATGCACTACGATATCAAGTGATGCTTGAGGGGCAAACTGACCTCGTGGACAACTTGATCATCTTACACTACACTTCATCGATATCCTTTGTATCGTAGGCACACACTGCGCTCGTGAGACGCCGCATAACAAAAAGGCCAATGCCTCGAACAAGACATTATAAGCACACTGATAAGCCTGCGTCGCATACGCATGGTAATCCCCACAAGCGGCATACCGATAAGACTGCGGGGCGCCGAAGCTGAGCGGCTGACTGGCAGCGACAAACCAATTTTGTGCAACATCCAGATGTCCAGTCTCCTGGCTAGCTGAGTGACTGATGCATGCTGATGCATACTAAGAAGTGATCCGTGCCAAGTTGACAGATTGGGAGCCTGCTCTGTGACCTCTCATAAACTGGGGCCGAGTCAGGCTGAAATCATTAATTCTATATGACACATCAAGAAGAAGAATCATTCAGACCATTAAAACCATTTCTTCCAAAGCAAGTATGTCCCATGAAAATGTATACCGTTGCACAGATACGGAAAAACCCCTCAAGGACTGTGGCCTTCGTATTGCAGACTGGAGGTAACGCGCGATGATGTCGAGACTTTTGATCAGGACTGTGAACACCCCAAAACACAGAACATCAATACCAGAGTGGCGCTCAGCTGGTCGTCAAACTCACAATCCCAGATCGTCGATGATCATGCCAATAGCATCTTGAAAAGGCTCCAGATCTGGCATTTCTTCATCGCTTTCGTTTCCTGGGTCTTGATCAGAATTTTCATTTCCATCAACATCATCTTCATCGCGGTTTTCGTCATCGTCTTCCCAGCCTTCTTCATCGTCGCTTTCGCCCGGGTCATCCGAATAGAGCTCCACCAGATTCTGAGTGGTCTGCACATCAAACTCGCGAACGTAGCCTGTGATACCGTGGCTGTCTAGTAGTGCTGGCCACATTGGCTTCACTTTCTTGGTAAAAGTAGAAGCCGAGCTTCGAACTGTGGGACGGCAACGGAGAATAATCTCGTGCAGGTCTCGACACTCACGCGGTGTAACTAGCATAGTCTTCGCCCAAGCAAGTATTTCCCGGTTGGGACACACGATTTCAAGGCTCCGGAGCTTCTTCGGAAGGTCATGGGGTAGAGCCTGAGGATCATCTCCCAATGTAGTGAAGAGGAAGTCCTGCGGGATCCTGAGCGATTCCATATTGGCGAAGTGCGTCAGGGACGAGACAGGGTTCTCGCAGTGGCCAAGAATAAACGCCCATTCATCAGGTTCATCAGAGGGATTCAGATCGATCTCGAGATCCCTAAGAGTTAACTTCAGGCATGATAGCTGATCCATCAAGACCTGGATATCAAAAGCTGGAGGGATGTGGAGCGCACAATATGTTTCGTGCTCAAGCTTGATCTTGAGTTTTGACAAAGCGTGGCATCCGAGAGCATCAAGAAGATCGCGAAAGCTGACCGTCATGTCGCTGATGCAAGCTTTATCCATGAGAAAAACCGACATCCTAAAATAAAATGTCAGCGGAAGAACCAGGGCTAAAACCACAGTTTGGCCATGCTCGGACAATTTCCTGCCAGTTTGTAATAGGCAATTATAACGTTCAGCAAATGACCAGAAATCTTTATGGCACGGTCGATTCGCGTCTCGTCTATCATGGGTAACGTGTACTTACCCTACCGTCAGCTCTGACAAATTTTTGGTGCCGCGAAATGTGTTGGGACCATTGAGCTGAAGAAGAACGGGTACAGTGACGGAGGTTATGTTCAAGACCTTCAAATTCTCGAAGGTCATAGAGCGTAAGAATGACAGATCCGTCATACAGAGCTCCTGCAGTGTCTTTGCCAAGGTGGTTCCTAGAGCAGCGGGCGGAGCTGTTGTGCCGAAGAAAGCCGGGATAGGATCCATGACACCATATCCCCGATGGAGTTCCTTGAGGGTGTATTGTAGGTTCGTCTAGAAACGGAGAGAAGAAGTTAGTCAAAGGCTTGGAATGGATCTTTGCCCAGTTTCCGTGATTGGTACGTACCAGATTTGGAAGCACACAGAGTAGCAAGCCGGCATAGGCCGATTCAACGTTGTTCTTCAACGAAGCCCACCAAGGGTGGCCTTCTATGAAGCCCAAAGCAGTCAGCTTGCGCGAGCAAAGCTCTTGAAGTCCGACAAGATCAAAGTTCTTCTTGGGAAATTCAGCTTCGTAGAGCTGGCCGACGTTGCGCCGAACCACAGAGAATCGCAAAGTCTTCACATGTTTGGCGAGCGATGGGTTCTCGAGCAACGTTCGCAATAGCTGAAGTGCAGAATTTACAGTAGGATGACAACTGCAAGCAAGTGGAAGAGTCGCGTTCGCATAAAGCACTTCCTGGGCGAGAGGCAACAGCTTCTTCGAGACCAGACACAGATTGCGGATGTGTGTCTAACAAACAGATTAGTAAGAGATCACTGTATTGAATCGCTTCGCCGATATGATGTATGAAACATCACTCGACTACAAAGCAACTGGCGTGAGACTGGCGTGCAGGGCTTATCCAAGCGGCCGTCCTGTGTAGCACGGCGATAAAAAAACATGTGGCACAGCACTGTAGATGAGAGACACTCACAATGTCGGAAGCCCGGAGATATTTGGTTATATGTAGCAGCAGCTCTGACGGGAGACGATCCATGGCGGCAGGCTGCGCCATGGTGTTGTGTGGGGGCGGTGAAGTTGATGGATAGGGCTTGGTTTCGGCGGCGCGGCTGTTAACAAATGTGTGGCCAATCGCCGCTCCCATGATGCAATGGTCTTGGCATTGTACCTCACGTGATTTATCCTGCACCCTGCGGCGCTAAAATCCATCCACACAACCTCCATCGCCTAGGCTTTGGACATGGGTTCTCAGGACTGGGTAATGTACCTGCGGAGAGCATGCGTTCGTCAGGAAGCTGACACCAGTCCGCGGGCGGTCCACGTGCACGGGGTTTCGCCCGGGCGTCGCCCGTCTGTTCGCTGCAAACGACATTTTTTCTCCCACTGTCAACGCCATCGAAGGCTTTCCCACTGTTGCGCCCGCTTGTTGTAGCGCTGGAAAATCGAAATCGCAATGGGGACTCCAAGCGTTACCCCCACCATTACGATACTGGGGGCTGGAATCGGTGGTCTTGCCCTTGCTATCGGCCTCCTCATGCGCGGTGTATCCGTGAAGATATACGAGGCCGCTGATTCATTCTCTGCAGTTGGTGCAGGAGTCGGCTTTGGACCCAATGCGTTGAACGCGATCAACCTCATCGACTCCCGCTTCCGCAAGGAATACGAGAATGCGGCGACCCGGAATGAAAAGCCCGAGTTCAAGCATAGCATGTTCGACGCGCTTTACGCCGAACCCGGCTTTGGGGAGAAAAAAGGCTGGGTCCGTGGCCTCGTGGGTGCACCTTACTTCACGAGAAGTAGTGCTCACCGCAGAGACCTTCTAGATATCATGACCAGATTTATCCGCCTGATGTTGTGGTCTTTGGCAAACGTGCCGCATCCATTAGACAGGTGGATCACAAGGTTGTCGTCGCCTTTGAAGACGGGGATGAACTTGTTACCGATGCCCTTATTGGCTGTGACGGCGTGAAAGGAATCACACGAGATGCAGTACTAGGAGACCTTTCACCGGAGGAGATTCCACCCAAGTATTGCGGGACTTATATCTACCGAGGCATCATCCCCATGGAAGATGCAAAAGAGATCCTTGGGAAACATGCTGGGGATGCCAAGTGGTTCATGACAAAAGGGAGGGGTCTTGTTGCCTACCCAATATCGAAAGGCAAAGAAGTGAATCTTGTCTTCTTTGTTGAGGATAAAAAACCCTGGGTCCGAGGTGATACGGCAGTTTCCTGCACCAGGGAAGAGATGGAAGCTGACCTTTCTGACTTCGACGAGCGGCTTCTAAAACTTCTCGACTGGGTACCGCTCCTCAGGTGGCCAATCTGGCATCATCCCGAAACGTCCACCTACTATACCGGTCGGGTGTGCTTGCTTGGCGATGCTGCGCACGCCTCAAGTCCACATCAAGCAGCAGGGGCTGAGCAGGCTTTGGAGGATGCAGCAGTCCTCACTCACCTGCTAGCCATGGTCAAGGAGCCAGAACAATTAGAGCTCGCTTTCCAAGTATACGATTCTCTGCGACGACCACGGGCCCAGAAAGTTGTGACGACCAGTCAAACGGCTGGCATGATCAAACTCTGGCGGCACCCTGAGATTGGCTGCGACATGGAGAAAATCGTGGATGATGCCAACTGTAGTGTGCACTGGATCTGGCAACACGATATTCTAGCCGACCTTCAGAAAGCGGAGCTTGAATTCCACAGGATGTTGGCCTTGGGGAGGGAATAAGTCTGGATCACACGTCATTCGCGGAGATAGCGAGTCATACACCAATATGATCAAGGAACATCATAACGAACACTGCGTTCTAATAACCGCGACCAACCGCAAAGCCCAAAAACCTATATTAACCGCGCTCGTGCTTTCGACACACCACCATTTGTAGAAGAAATGGGCAACGGGTTTGTGTTCCTGCACTGTCGCTTATCCATCCAAACAAACATGCCATTTTGCAATAAATCTTCGCCAAGTCAACGCACTTCTCCTTTCTTCGTTTCATGCGCCTGGTGGCGTTGGCACGACTCGACTTGAGTAGATAACCCGGCCCGGCCCTCGCTGCAAGACGGGCGATATACTGCTTTCGCCTTGCGAACTACTCGCCACTTTCATTAGTAGGTGCTACCACATGCTTAAGAAATGTCTTAGGTATTGCGGAATCCCGTGTGCGCTCTTCTATCCAAACGCGCGCTTAGTCGTCGTGAGTCTTTTTTTCACTTCCGCATTTCAAGATGGCCGAACACATCAAGCCAATCCATCCTGAAAAGAGGGACAAAACCGTTACTGCCGATGAGCATGACTCTGCATCTGACAGGAGGCTGCTTTGGAAGCGAGATTTGGTGTTGATACCAATCACCGGGACTCTATACATGCTCCTATTCCTAGACCGCACCTATATCGCAAATGCATGCGCCTTGGGTGTTGGAACTCCAAATGGCTTGGAGGGTGCACTTAACATGCCTTTGAACGGCTATAACGTAGCTTTAGCCATGTTCTACATTCCGTTTGTGCTGGCCGAGATTCCGGTCAACCTACTCTTGGTATGGAACCGCATTCGGCCTGGCTATCTTCTCGGTGGCCAGATGGCTATTCTGGGTACGTCTGTCGCGAAAGCCATCTTTACCCAAGCCAACGATATGACCTCAGGGGTACTGGGGATGTCACGGTTTGGAGTCTCCCTTTCCCCACTTGCAGTGGCGCCTCACCTGTGTTGAGATGCGACTACCCATCCTACACTAGCGCTGTTTACAGCCACTTATGTATACCTACTGTTCGTAGCTTCACCTAATACAATAACAAGTATAATTCTTAATTTCTTCCTTATGCGTATAGATCACTAGCTCTTATAGTTATGAGCCCGGATGCATCTTTGCTATACTTGTTATACGATTACTAGGCCCCTTATAGCCGTACGATTACTGCGTCCCTCATAGCGCACGATTACTAGGCCCCTTATAGCTATACAATTACCGCGCCCCTTATAGCCATATAATTACCGCGCCCCTTATAGCGCACGATTACCGCGCCCCTTATAGCGCATGATTACCGCGTCCCTTATAGCGCACGATTATTACGTCTGCCCTACGCACACAATAGCTACAGAACTAGTAGTAACCTAAGTTACTATTATCCTTAATAAACTAGATAACTAGTTTAACTAGATCTTCCTCCGCAAAGACTTCGCCAAGGATCACAAGATCTGGCTATACGTTAATCCAGATACACCAAAGGAGAGCATACCTGACCTAGAGGCTGCCAATCCTAAGCCTTAGCTTACTGACTATAAGGCTAGAGCCTCTAAGCTCTCTGACCTATCCCCTAAGGATCGTGAGTCCTACTAATGGGAGGTTGACCAATGGAGACTCGAAGAGATTACGCAACAGAAACAGGAGAGAGCGCTAGTACAGCTAAATACTAAGATTACTAGGTCTATTGCTACGCGTTATCTCTACCTAATTTAGGACCTACCTACTATTTATAATTAACTTGTCGCTCTTAAGAAGCAGTTCTGTCCGTCTACAGCTAATTAGAGTCGCGACTTAATAGCAAGATACACTAATCTAAAGACTACTCTACGCAATCTAAAGAAACTCGACGAATAGATAGCTAACTAGGTACACATTACTTCCCAATGCCAATCAATCAACCTGCCAGAAACGACTGGATACAGGCCTCAGGAGGATTTCTTGATTGCCTGCCAAGCTCATCACCCAAACTACGCTGCTACCTGCCTTGATCAGGTATACGAACATGAGATGAACGGTACCAATCCACCCAGCCTACCTACCTACGTCGAAAAGATGACAAAGTACACTCGCCGCGCTGCCTCGACTGCCGAAGTGGGTACCCTATCTACCTCCGTTGCTGAGCTTGGAATTGCGAAACCTTGCATTTGTGGGCTATCACATGCTCTACACGATTGCTACATACTTAATCCAAATTATCTAAGTCGACTAAAAGACTAGACGCCACCACCTATTAGAGTTCGCAAGGTTAAACAAGCTTAAAAGGACCTAAAGGTCGCAAAGCGCATTAATAACGCCTTAAAGAGTTCTTATTAAACTATTTAAATAGATAATAGCCTACTACCCCACAGCCAGACGTCGCTTGTGATTAATCTTATAGATAAGGGTCAGTCATCACCAACTCGCTAACTTGGTGATAACTGGGGGGTGTGTCACGGTTTAGAGTCTCCCTTTCCCCACTTGCAGTGGCGCCTCACCTGTGTTAAAATGCGACTACCCATCCTACACTAGCGCTATTTACAGCCACTCATGTATACCTACTGTTCGTAGCTTCACCCAATACAACAACAAGTACAATTCTCAATTTCTTCCTTATGCGTATGGATCACTAGCTCTCACAGGGGATGTGTCAGGGCGTGACAAAGAGCTATGGTGGGCTCCTGGCCGTTCGATTCTTGATGGGTGTTTTGAAGCATCTCTGCCTGCTGGCGCGACCTATCTTATTTCCGTCTACTACACAAAGAAAGAGGCGGCGTTGCGGTTTGCATGGTTCTTCAACTTTGCGCTGGCCGGTCCGCTGTTTTCTGGTCTGCTCGCGTATGCCATACAGAACATAGATGGCGCTGGTGGATATCAAGGATGGCGCTGGGTGTTCATCATTGAAGTATGTAAGTGTTGGCACAGACCGGTCAGTGATTTTGAATTGACGTATATCTTAGTAATGACCGTCTTCATCTCCATCTTCATCATCAGCTTTTGCCTGAACCTCCCTCACCAGGCTCAGCCCTGGTTCCTGACACCTCATGAGCGGGATCGCGTGATCGAAAAGCTGGAACAATCCCGCGGCGACGAAACAAAAGGCAGCCCCGCCGACCGCATCGCACTGTGGAAAGTCTTGCTGGATTGGCGTATCCATGTATCGACCCTTTGCTTCTTCTGCTGCGACATCACGGCCTCGTCCATCTCTGCCTTTGCACCGACTATCCTCACTGAGCTGGGATGGACGCGCACAGTTGCGCAACTTATGTCAATGCCGATCTGGGCCACTGGTATCGTCTCCACCTTCACGCTCACATGGCTAAGTACACGTCTGCACAACTGCCGCGCCATCGTACTGCTCTTCTCCATCTGTCTCCAGCTATGCGGCTGGGGTATCGAGCATGCCTATGTACCACAGGCTGGCGTCCGCTACCTAGCTCTCTTTCTCATGTCGGCTGGCACATTTCTGCAGATGGCTATCTTAATGGGCTGGCTGTCGGCCAACCTGCGCGGCCGCAAGCACCTCGCTGTTGGCATGGCCTGGGTGACCGGTTTTGGCAACTGCGCCAACTTCGTCTCGGCTAATGTTTTCATTAGACACGAGGCGCCGCGTTATCCGACAGGGCTCACGACAGGCTTGGTTTTTACCATTGCGGGCTTTCTGCTCGTGTGTACGTTCACGGCGTGGCTGATGTGGAAGAACAAGCAGCGAGAAGTCAAACGAGCAAAGCTATCGGATGCGGAGAAGGAGCGCTACGATGAGGTGCATCATCGATTTTTCTCTAATCTTTGTACATCTCGGTGTACGCATGGCTTGTAGTGGTGGTAGTCGCCTTGAACGTTAAACTAGCATTGTGGAACGACGGCAGAGCTAGAATTAAAAAACAGCTTGTGCAAGAAAGAAGTCTAGTGTTTCGGTCGACTTAATTTGCCTTCAATGGTGATATAAGCTGTTCCTGCGGCCGTTCCAGAGGGGAGAGACGAGTGAGTCAAATGTGTTAAACTTCAAGACGCAAACAGCTCTGCACGCACTCCGTCCTTGATCAGCCTCAATGCACATACCATTATCCTTTGCCTTTCTCTTTGCTTCTTTCATTAATATAGACAATGCAACATCGCTTTGAGGCTGTTTCTGCTATGCCCGTGGAGGCATTGTTACTGTATAGTATAGCAGCAATGTTCCCCGAAAATCGTTCGAATACATCGTGCGTGAGTACAGTCACTCCGCAGTAGTCTGGTGCGCCAAGGTGATCGGCGTCAGTTTCGCGAAGCGACTCCCCCACCAAAACAACCTATAGAGTATCGAAAAGTAGGTCAAATTTAATAATTCTTAGTAGTAACTAGTAAATTAATACTTAATACTTTATTTAGTAACTATTTACGTGCATGCAGGCAGCGATTCTATCTAGCATACTTAATATAAGATAACGTATAAGGCGCGTTAGAATCCTCTGCTAGCAGTCCTTTAAGGCAGTATAAAACCTCTCTTATTTATCCTTACTAGTTCTAAATTTAGTTATATAGGGATAGTAATTCCTTATCTTACGTTTAAGCTGCCACTAGAGGTGCTTAATAGGGTTAAGGTTAGGAGAATAAGGTAGGAAATTAATAGTCTAGATCTTATAATTAACTAAGAAGTTGCGCGTATAAATTACTATGTAAATCTAAGCGTTATCGTGCATAAATCGCTTGCCTAGCAAGTATAAGTTTAAGAGACTTTCTTCTAGTGTTTTAGTGTAGCTTTAAGTAGTGTATCTATTGCGCGGCGCTGTAGGGTCTCTCTATATAATAATAAGTAGTAATCGCCGGGTACGCCCTCGAGAATCGATCTATATTAAAGCCCACACTATCTGTTAAGGTGGCTAACTAGTAGATTGTTTAGAGATTATACGGCGCTCCCACTTCTTATAGGGATACCTAAACACCCACTCGGCATTAGCGCCGCGACCCTTTTAAACAGAGCACTTATCTAAGAACTAGAGAGGCGTTAAGCGCTAGTTAAAGTTTTTATGCTCGCGATAGAACTTAAGCTATAATTAGGTAGTAGCTTTATTAATTTTAAGCCTCCGCTTAGCTCTAAAGTTAGTAAGGCCTTGTTCCTTAAGTGCTCTATATAGTATATTATTAGAGACGTCCTTCCTAAGGTGCGCCTCCTTAGCGAGCTCTTAATAAGTAATCTTTAGCTTTTTTTATACTTATCGCAGTAGCGTTTGTTTCTCCTAATAAGTAAGCTTAGGAGGCTACCTACTACAAGGGCAAGAGGTATTATTACCTATCTTATTATACCTCTTAATAGTGTCGCGTATACACTTTACTATACAGCGAAACTCGCGCGCTAGCTCTACTAGCGTCGCACTAGCCTCTGCCTTAGAGATAATACCTTCCCGTGCCTGCGCTATTAATTCACCACCCGCGACGCGATTTACGCTTATTTCTAAGCTAAAAGCTCTTATTTTAGTAGAGATAGAGAGGGTGAAAGTGGCTAAGGTGTTTGGCGCGCGCGCGTCGGGTTGACACTAGCGCACCAGACTATTGTCGTTTCGTAAAATCCCGCTACACATGTGACCTGCCCCGCGCATTAGTAATCGATTCCCGCGCGTCATTTAAAACACGGATTTACTAGCTAAATATTAACTTTTTAATA
This sequence comes from Bimuria novae-zelandiae CBS 107.79, assembly GCA_010015655.1. Classification (NCBI taxonomy): domain Eukaryota; kingdom Fungi; phylum Ascomycota; class Dothideomycetes; order Pleosporales; family Didymosphaeriaceae; genus Bimuria; species Bimuria novae-zelandiae. The sequence continues at coordinate 700,544 of ML976674.1, read as the reverse complement.
TATTATAAGAATCTAAAAGTCCTTAATAGAGACTTATAGCAAAGCTAGGTTACCGCCGACGGTGTTATAGGCCGTAATTAATTAATTAAACAACAACGTTAGCGACACCTAAATCTAGAGAGATATAAAAGTAGCTAGGACAATAATTAGGAGGATTTAACTTAGTCTAGAGTACTAAGGGTAATCTTACCCGCCGAGCTACGTATAGTAAGGTAGGCTATTGTTATTATTGCAGTACTATCGCGAGAAGCTTAAAGAGTTACTACTAAGCTAGCTAAATACTTACCTAGATAAGATGTAGAGTTTCTTGTATAACGAGTACAACGTAAAAGCCTTATAAATAACTATATAGGAGACTCTTGCCAGCATAAGGTAGAGTTGAAAAGCGGTAACTAAAGTAGTAGCTAAGCGTAACGCAGTCCTCTATTAAGCGTTTAAAGCTTACTACTAGCTAGCGTATAAAGTAGGGATAGTAATAGTAGTTAATAAGAGCGCTTACAACGAGCGTACAGGCAATTAAAAATATACCTAATTAAAGGTAAACACGCTAGTTTAGGTATTGTACTTAGCGTAGAGGTTAGAGAGGTAGAGTTTATTACTAGCTATAGACGTTAATAGGTATCTTAATTATCTTATCTATTAGGGAGTAATTACGGCGGAGTTAATAGAGGAGTTCCTTGCTAGTAAAGTGCTACCATATTACACGCCGTACCTAGGGCCACGCTTGGTAATTATAATAGATAACGCATCTATTTATTAATTAGCTAAAATTTAATAACTCTGTATAGACGCTAGGGTAGTACTCGAGTACCTGTCGCCGTACTCACCTAATATGAATCCGATTGAGCAGAGCTTTAAAGCGTTAAAGTTATAGATAAAAAAGAACTTCTAGAAAGCGCCTATCTTTTAGGATTTCTCGTATTTATTAGAGCTGGGTGTACAGGAGGGTTGCTATAACGACGAGCGGGCGAGAAAGTACTTTAGCTACTTAGGCTGGCAGGTGTAAGGTGTATAGGAGATAGAGGACTTAAGTAATTAACGCGTTATTATTAAGTATAAATATTATTAAGCCTAATAATAGTAGCCCGTGCGGACTTATTATTTACTAGCGTTAATTTACTTACGTTACAGTTCTACATAATTCTGTTAATAAGTTAATATAATATACGTATATTTAGGCAGCAAATTCCTTAAAATTAATTTTTATAGGCTAAAATTAGCAAAATAAAGAACGTAAATCCCTTAATAAAAGTACTTATAACGCGCCCTATCTAAAAGCGATTAATAATATAACTAGAGCGTAAAGTATAAGTAACTGCAAAATTGACGTTAGCAACCTAGCTAAAAGCTTTAGTAACTTCTTATATTTGCTGTATAAATAAGCTCTCCTTGTCCTTATCCTCCTCTCGCTCCTCTTGCTCTACACGCTCTTTCTCCTTCTTTATATTCTCTAGGCACTGAGCTTTTTGCTCTAGAGTTAGTTCTTTAAATCCACGCTGCTATTGGACAGCATATACTTAAAGTTTAAGTAATAGAGGCGGCGGTAGTTCCTACACTTCTTGCTATAAGGTATATAGCATGCTAGCCTCCGAGGGATCTATAAGCATGTTAATGTTAATTCTATTATTCTTAACTATAGTAAAGACCTTTCTTACATCTCTACAATCTTTGTGTGGACCCTCGTTAAGCTACTACTACAGGAAAAGCAGTGTCATATAGTAGAGCTTCTCTACGTTACTATAAGTTAATAGATCCCACGTTAAAACTAGTAAGTTATTTAGTAGGTAATTAGATTCTTACTGCTAGGCAGGCGATCTTCGAGATAGCTAACTTTATACTAATTAACTTACCGTAGACGTGATTAGCAATTTAAGCATATCTTTCATTATAGGCTCGCCGTCAGAGTCGCTCCTCCTCCGCCATCGCCCAGCCTGCCCACGAGATCTCGCTATCATCAACCGAACGTTGTCTGACGGCTCTGCAACTGTACACCTTTGCAGCGACACCTCGCGGGCCCATATGGCGACTATATTGCCCTCGACGGGCATATGATCGGAGAATCGCACCAGCAACGATTCAGTACGCTGAAAGTAGCACACATGGGCGTAGTTCGAGCACATGGTGTCCTGGCACCTCCACGCGTCCCGTATTTGGATGGCTGGCCCATTACCCATCTAGTTAATCGCCATAACGTCTGGCAGCTCAGCGAGTTGGTAATTAGTAGCGGTAAGTTATACCTAAGAGCCTTGTGGGCTACCTACGCGTGACTAACTTAAAGCAGGCACCTGAGGTGACTCTGGCAGCAGCACCAAGTCAAAATCCATGCACGTAGTGGCCCCTAGGGGCGCCAATTACAGCAACTCTTCTACGCTAGTTTTTACGTTAGTAAAACATAGGTAACTCTCCCCGCGTTTAAGAGCGTTTACCATGCGATCCTTTACTAAAGTTTAACTTAAATATATAATAATAGTAAGGCTTTTAATAGAGACTTTCTCCTAGGTGCTTATCTCCACAACGACGCTATCGGCCTATCTCTAAACCTTGCCCGCCGTTAGACTACTAAGTAGTTACTTATAATTGCTATCCTTTACGCTATTAACTATCTTATTATTGCAGTACGCTCTATAGCAACACCTTATATAAGTTTTATTAATTACCTTAGCAAGCTCCTTATCTAATTATTATATAAAAGGACCTGGCTAGGCTAATAATAGGCTATCCTCTAGGTATATCTCTTACTTCTTAACATTCTTATCCTTAAGTTGCTCTGCCTTAGCTGCCTTAGCAGCAGTTACATAATTAGCTTTATTTACTATCTTTTATAAAGGTGCCCTAGCCTTTACTTTTTTAAGAGTTTTTTTACAAGGTAACTTTATTATACGCGACTTTTTAGCTGCCTATATCGCCTAGGGTGGATTCTTGCCCCCCTTAAACACCTAAGTACTCTTACGTTTATAACTTTTGGCTAGCATTACGATAACCCTTAAGGATAATAGCAAGGTATCGTTTAGGGGAATGAATTCATGTACGGCATCCGATTGTACGGAAAAATAGGTGGGGTCAAATGACGCGCAGGAAGCGATTACCTAACAAGCGCCCAGATCACATGTGTAGCGGGATTTTACGAAACCACCGATAATGCGCTAGTACTGTACGCAGATCTGACTTCATTGTATGTTCCCAGCAAATGCTTCTGTGCTATAGCATATATATTCCACTTGTAAGTCTTCAATTAAGCGCAAACCATTAAACAGGACTCCCGCTAAGAATCAAGAGATCAATATCAGTCTAGATATTAATGCTGGCCATTAATCAACCATTTATAGATCTCTTCGATACAATCCCCAAACGCAATGACGCGAAGAATTTCCCAGTCCCAGAAGGTGCAGGCCACCCTATCTAACCCACAACTCGATCCAGAACACCCCATCCTGGACGGCAACTACAAATTCATCAAGCGTCTCACAGACGCAACTGGTTTCTTCAACACCGGCATCTTCATCATTGAGCACATGCCTACGCAGCGCATCGTCCTCTGTAAGTCCGTTGCCTCAGGTGAAGGTGCGGTCGAGAAGGAGATGCTGTCTCGGCTGAACCACCATCCGAACATCATTTCGTACGTGGATTCTAAAGTGAGCCAGACTATGTCATTCGACGTGAAGGTCCAGACAATTAAATGCCGAAACTGCGTTGGAAGTACACGGGGAAGGAAAAGAAGACCGAGAGCACGGGAGTAAAACTCTGGAAGCCAAAATCAGAGTCGAACGAGGAAGTACCTGATAAGCAGGTCCTTTGCCCCGGCGTATGGGTAGAAGATACGGATACACAGAACACAGCTTCTCCGGTCGATCCTTCGAGCAATGCTACGGATAACACCGATTCCTCTTTGGGGGAGTCCTGCAACTGCAACACCTGTACATCTACCCAAGCGCCAGACGTCACCTCTTCCAGAGTCACGCTGAACGAGCAAGATGACAGGCTCTACGTCGAGTACTGCGACCGCGGCACCCTCCACGACGAAATCGCGCGCTACATCACGCTCGCCACGTCCGTGCCCGATGCCTTCATCTGGACCGTTTTCCGCTCTCTCGCTCTGGAAGTGAAGCACTGCCACTGCGGCCCAGCAGACCGAGACACCCCCTGGGACCAGATAATGCACCGGGACATCATCCCAACCAACATCTTCCTCTCCTCACCCCCTCCAGCAGTGATCCGTCAAAGGTAGATGTCAAGCTCGGAGACTTTGGCTGCGCAGCCACACAGTCCCAAATCACTCCGCTTCGACCCTGGCTCCGACAACACGCCTTCCCGCCCCAAGATCTTCTCTTCGCGGATCCGAATAACATCGGCGCATTTAATAAGAGTAGCGATATCTATCAAATCGGCTTGATCATCTGGTGCTTGTGTCAGCTTCGGCTGAACCCGAATATGAAAATAGGAGTGGTGACCACGCGGACGGACTACGGGGACCGTGAGTGGTTGTATTCGGAGAAGTTGGGGGCGCTGCTGGATAGGTGTTTGAGTTTGGATTTGGCAGAGAGGCCGTCGGCTGGAGAGTTGGCTGAGCTGCTTACGGACGCAGAGGGTGGTGGTGTGGATTTATTAGCGGGATCGTTGTCTCTTGAGCTGTAAAGCTTAAAACTATGACAGAGATACGGGTGGAGTCTTGGTTGAAGTAGACTTCTATGGGAGGACCAAAGTTGTGACAATCTTATCTCGGTACTTAGTATCTTTCTAAATTTAAAGTTGTTAGTATTCTAAAATGATAAAATTTATGCTAGTAAGTTCACATGTGTTCTTGCAACGGGTCGCGGTTTCGTAACTAATAGCAATCGTGCCTTGTTTATCCATTTAAATCGATAAGTTGAATAGATGCCCGCATTCTTGAAGAGCTATTACACAATACGTAATCCAAAGATGTAGCCACGTGACTGACGTCAGAGGTAGTATACATGGAACGTACTACTGAGGTGCACGGACTATTGACCCAACAGACTCTCCCCCGCGCTCTCTCCACTCAAGAAGACTCCTCACTCCACACACTCTTTTCTGCAGATAGCAATACAGCTTGTTGTCCCTATACACCTGCCTGCGTGCTTACAAAAGACCATCACACCGCGAGAACCGAGCAACATTCACCCCACCACCATCATCTCTCCACCCCCAGTACCTCCACCCCAAGCAACTCCACCGCATTCTTCCACACAATCTTCTCCAGGTCTTCCTCATCAACCAATCCCTCCTACTTAAGCTTCTCCAAGAACCTGACCCCCACCTCATTCCTCCCAAACGGATAATCCACATTAAACAGCACCCTCCCCACCCCACGCGCCCTCACCACACACCCCATAACCCCCGTATCAAAGAACCCGCTCGTAGTAACCCACATGTTCTCCCTCCACACCTCGCTAAAGCCGCGCTTATGCGTGCCCCCGATATGCGGCCACTGCCTCTCGATGACGGCGGCTGTGCGGGAGAGTTGGAAGGGCAGCATCTCGCCGCAGTATCCGCGCAGGATCGTTAGGCGTGGGAGCCGGTAGAAGAGAGAGGAGGGAGGAGGCGTAGAGAGGCAGAGGAAGGAGGTTGGGGTTTCGGCGTGCCAGCCGAAGGCGTATTCGCTCAAGCTTGTAGCAATAGCAACGGGGTAGTTTCCTTCGTACAGGACCTGCGTCACCCGGTCATTAGTGTCCGGCTCCGGGATTATGGGAGAGAATATGCTGGGGGGCGGATACGGGAGGCATGGGATGGGATAGGTACCTTTTTCACCTCTTCGTTCGGGCACGGGTGGATGTAGATGGGTACATCCAAGGCCTCCGCCTTCTCAAAGACAGGCCAGAACCGCTCGTCGTCGTAGAAGGCGCCTCCGCAGTTCGAATCGATCAAAGTGCCTAGGAAGCCTAGCTCTTTAACACACCGTTCCAGCTCTTGGGCGGCTTCGTCCAGGTACGCCATAGGCAGCGTGGCGAAGGCGGCGAAGCGCCCAGGGGGACTCTCCCCTATCTTCTGGGCGATCTCATCATTCACCTTAACCGCCGTGCTTACATCCAGCGGCAGCAGTGTGGTGCTGATGATGTGACTTGACGAGAAATTTGGTGTTGAGGTGTTGATTATTTCTTTCGCGAGAAAGAGATGGCTACTCTGTGCCCGAGAGACTTGCCGTGAGCGCAGGCGTAGCGTACCCCGTAATCCCATCCTCAGCATTAGGATCAGGGTAATTATTTGCAGTGTAGAAAGCGTGGACGTGCGGAGAGGTAGGCTTCTTCGAGGGTGATGATGGGGTGGGGTAGTGGTGCCATTTTGCGAGTCTGGTTTTTCTTGGAGGATAAAAAGATTTTATGGGAAGATTGAATTAGGAGAGGAATTGTCTTCGAAATAGGTGTTGGTAGTGAAGTGCGTCAGTCAAACCAAGCTTTCCCCACCCTAACAATCACAAACAAGATTCCACCGTTTTCATACTTCTATCCTATACTCTTCTCTTCCCGAATTTCAGCTAACTCCTAAGTCCCGCCGATAGCCTGTGAAGATACTCGTCATGGTTCGGACTTATGCCAAGCCTAAGCCCGATATAGACCACGCGGCCCTAGAGACATACCGGCGCCGATCCGTCAGGCCACGGAATCGGTGGGTCTTTGTCGGAAGGGTACTTGGTTTATTGGCCAGAAAGAACTCCTAACAAGATGACGCCTTTTTATTGGAAAAAGATAGTTGACAGTCACCACCCGGTGAAGATTGGTAGCTTGAAGACGCCATTCGCCAAACTACGCTTTTTGCCTCCACCTGCGATGCTACAGTTCGTGCCACTCGGACACTGTATTACATACTGCTCCTAAGCCAGGGTGAGAAGGGTGTAACAATCCGACATGGTGCTGTCGGAAAAACGCACATCCTATCACCATAGCGATGTCTGAGTCTTCGACCCAATATCATACAAACCAACCAAGTTTTCCACCAGAGATGGCGAAACGAATCAGAGCAAGTCCTAATCGCCGTTCGTCGCCACCTCTTCCGCTGCCGCGCCGTTCGCGTTGTCCGTATCCATCGCCTCGGGCTCCAGATCGGGCTCCGCAGCCAAGAGCTTGATGCGAGCCTCGACTGCCTGCTCGCCCACCACTGCCTCCTCGACAGCAGACTTGCGGACGAAGACCGTGTGCCAGCGCTTACCCCAAGATTTAATGAACTCGGCATCCTCCTTGGATAGCTCGCCATTCGTCTCCTTCTCGATCAGGCGATCAGAAGAGCCCTGGGCAAAGCCGCGCAGGACGTCCTCGATGTACTTGAACAGTTCGCGAGCAGCCTCTCGGTCCGTAGCCAGAGTGCCCTCGACCATGTCGATCATCTCCTGCGTCAGGCCCTTCTCTACGCGAGAGTTCACGATCTGACGGTTGCGGCTAGAAACCTGTAGATGTGTAGTCAGCATTCATTTCTCATCGTTCCTCGTAATGTTACAATATCGGTAACACCACAGCTGGGTATCCGGGAAGGACTTACCTTGGCGACCGTGATCGAGACAATTTCGTACACCCAGCTCTCTGCAAGGCCTTCACCGGCCCCTAGGCTCTCACCAAGCACCCACTGAATGACCGTCATGGGCGCAAGTATCGTATAATTGAGCAGCATGTCGATGATTCGAACAGCAACACCAGGTTGATCTTTCCAGTACTCGAAGACGCTTGCCACTATCTGACGTCTCGCTGGCTCTGATGCCCCGGCAACTTGTAGAAGACGGTCTTTACCGCGTTCGATACAGGACAGCACGTGAGCTAGCGACTTGGCACCCAGCCTACAAATGGCGGTGACGAATGCGTCCGTGGAGGGGATGAGCACGTCAGTGACGCCTTGGTCGGTTGCCAGCTGGTGGATTTGGTCAATGGTCTCTTGAACCTCCTCGGCGGGAGCCTTCTTCTTTAGTTGCTGAATCAACGTCTTGGCTTGAGCGCTGTATGGGACATCTACTACCATTAACACTATTGCGTGACGAAGTAGTATATGTGCCAATACATACCTGGATTGTCGTATTTAAAGTCCGGACTGTTATCCTCATCCAATCGTGCCGGGATAAGATCATTCATCTCCGAGGGCAAAGTCGAGCGAATGCGCTTGGCAAACGAAAGGCGAATCTCCTTGTCCAGCGCAGCGTTGATGAAAGCCTTCTTCGGGTGTAATTTCGAGAGCTCGAGTTCACCTATCCACTCAGTCCAACGCCATCGGAACTCGAAATTGCTCAAGTGATGGGTGAACCAGTCCAAGAATCGGTACGAGAGCTCGAGATCCATGACGTACAAGCTCTGGTACACGGTCCGAATAGCACGTCCAAGAGACGGAGCGATGACCTGGGGTGCAAGCTTGCAGCACGAGGTGATCAGCGAGTGGTAGTAAACGAGCTTGTGCTCCGCGGTCGGCAGCTTGAATAGCTGGGAGAAGATGGCGTCGATGATCATATCCTCGGACTTGTACATGATCTTGTCACCGACAACGTCCCGGAACTTATCGAAGGGAGTACCGCGCTTAGCAAAGGTATCAAGCGACCAATACGAGTCAAGCTCGATTAGGAACTTCGCAGCTGCGTCTCGGTTGAAATCGAGCTGGTCGATGGTATCAACGATAGCATCGCGGATGAGAGAGGCAGCAATGTCGTCAATCTTGGGCACGGTGCCATTCTCGTGATTCGCGAAAAGCGAGAAGTACGCCTCAGGGAAGAGGGGCTTCGGGCCTGGGTTGACCGGCGAAGGGATGGTGAAGGTTGGGAAGGCATGCGTCGGCGGTGCAGTAGGCAGGGTGTCTTCGGATTGCTTCTTCTGGATAGCCTCCGGGTCGAACTTGGGAATGCAAGCAAGATCCCAGCCTGACTCAGACTCCTTGGTGAGTTGCTGTTGTAGAAGGCCTATGACGCTGTGGTATCCAATCACTTTATTCTCATTCTCGTTGTCATAGGTGTGGATGAGGGACTCCATAGGAAGCATGTTTCCGGCAACAATTCCAGTGTTGTTGAGCAGCTCCTGTGCCTTTTCGTGATAGCGACTGCCACTTGCGACTATGGCGTATGGAATAGTCAAAAGGATAATCTTGACTAGCTCGATGCCAACGACCTGCACAAATTAGTCTATGCGAAGAGTAGGTAATAACGGCGGACCTACGTCGTTCTCATTCGCACTCTGCAGGTCTATTACTGTGTCGAAAAGCTGTCCGAGGAACGCGAATACGCCATCCTCTTCGAAAAGGCCCGCAAGGCAGGCGAAGAAGCGCATGAACAGCTTGAACTCCTTCCACTGCCCGGTGTTGACAGCCTCCTGCAACAGGTCTCCGGCACGCTTGATGGCTTCAGCAGCAATCTCCGTCTTGACCTGATTTCCGTAGAATATGACGGCTGCGACAAATGGGATCTTGAGCGGCTGCTCAATGATACTGTCTTTGGTCAGTAAAGCCGTTGGGAGGGTACTTTGCAACGTACAGCTGAACGAGCGTGTCGTAAAACTCGGCACGTGCGTCCTCCTCGTCGAAATGATCCCGCAGATACTCTGCAATCTCGATAGCCTCATCCTGGGGCAGCTTTGTTGAGCTCGCGATGTGCAGGATCATTCGGCGCAGCTTCGCAGGCGCAGGTTCCTCGTAGCGGCGACGTGGCGGACCATCGTCGTAACGGCGGCGCTGAGGTCCGCGGCGATCGCGGCCTCCAGGGCTATAGTGGTAGTCGTCTTCATCTGTGAGGGTGCGTTAGTAAGCTGTGTCGCGAGGATGCGCAGTTGGCAAAAAGCATTCGCGGACTCTTCACGACCAAAACCCCGCCTGTGCCCCCCGGATGTGCTTCATAATAGGAGGTTGTTGGAGCATTGGTACCACTCTGAAAGTCGTACCCAGTCTAATGGGCCTTTGCACTGCAAATCCGGGGGGTAACATGGAGGATTCGCTTGCGATGTGTCCGACTGCCCCGGGAGAGCTTACCATCGCGACGCCGCTTATTTCCCCCACGATGGCCTGAGCCTCGATAGCGGTCGTCCTTTCCCACGTCCATGTCTGTCATGGATGATACCAACGCAGATATACCTCTCTCTTCTATGGGAACGTCCTTGAACAGATGACGGACACGTGAAGTCTGGATAGAGTCGTTGGCACGGTCGCGACGTGAACTGCGCGGCGTGTAGCAGTCGGGGTAAAGAGGGCGGTCGCGTGAGCGGGTGCGGGAGCGATCGTGGCGGTGTCGAGGTGGAGATGAACGGTTCGCAACGCTGCCAGCTTCGACGTCGCGACGTGAAGCTGTTCGCGGTTGCTCAGGCGAGCTAGCGTCCGAGCCGGCTGCTTGGCATGCACGTGCGTCATTGATGGAGGAAGGACCGTCTCGTATCAACGACACCCTTTCAGGGTGCATGTTGGCTGGAGCTTCTGGTACTGTTGGCTGGATGGCCGGGAAGGAGAAGACACTTTCACTGTCCAGGATGTTCTGCTGCATGTAGCCTCTGAATGTGCCCACCACACCCACTACTTCTTCCGCTCGAGTATCGATCTCATCGAGCGCGTCGAGCATGGGAATATCAATGTCCATAATGCTTGATTGACTCGTCCCTGAAGTACTTCCAGGTTTGAAGACTGGTGGCAGGAGAGTATTGGAGAGAGAGTTAAAGATAACGGCGAGGGACTTATATAGACACGCCTCCATGGAGATTTTTACTCGACGAGTGAGAGCGGGAGTCAACTAACACAAACAGTGAGAGAAGCCTGAGCGTGTGAAGCTCTGGACAAAGTAAACGAATGGTTCAAGTCACCTGCAATGTTCCACGTTTGAGTTCTAAACCATGTCGTCGAGACCTATCACCACCCATTAGCACGGCAACAGTTTTGTTCTTTGCAGCTTCTGCAACAATCCCACCGACTCTTCAGCACCCCCACACCATATTATCAAGACACGCATCATGAAAAAGAAGAAAGAGGATAAAAGGAATCTACTTCCATAGGTGAGGAGACATGGCCTAGAAAGGAGACCGACTAAGCGCCGAAGCGTGTCCCACAGACGTCTGTGGTGTCAACAACACTCCGACAACAAGTCGTCCCTTGGCCCACTCATCCGCACCAATATCTAACATCCTCGCCATCCCTCGTAAGGCGCAGGTAACCCCAGGCGCACGCGCGTCAGCCCAGGCAACCCGCCCTTTTAACTGCGCGCCACCTATGCAGGGGCTACCCGCCACACCACTACCGTACCATAACCATCCCATTCCGTCCAAACATATAACCCACATCCCATTGGTTCCTTTGATCCCGGTGACCCACCCTCAACCATGCGCAGAAAGAACCAAAGATGAAAAGGAAGAGTGCACCCGCATGCAGAAAAGAAAGGGGGGAAGAAAACAAAGACAACGGCACATTGATGCGCGAAGCCAGAGCCAGCCCATGAGACCACACCAAAAAGAGTTCCCCATTCCCATCCTAAGATGTTCATGCCAGTCCGTGACTTTTGTATCCGATCCCCTTCCCGCAAGAAAAGCATTCGCATGTGCTATCATACGCTCATTCGATGACCGTCGTTTGTCCCAAAGATAACATGAAGGCGGAATAAAATCGTGCATCTATGGGGCCTAACCGCAAGCTGCTCGACGAGACAGGAAGGGCCAGAGATTGCGAAGAAAAGCAAATTGTTGCCATTCGCCAAACGTGAATGGCGTTGGTAACATTTTCAGACGAGCTCAGATATTGCAGGGAAAGGGTGTACAGTCGGTGTGCACGGTCAAGACACTGACGCCGAAATGAGACTTCCTAATCGTTCATCTTCCCAGGTAGACTTTGATGCCTTTCTGAGCGGAGTAGACATGATGCCACACCGCAAAGTAAACATGATGTCGTGAAGGATGCAGAGTCCGCCGGCTTAATCCAGCCGCGCCATCATCTGGTCCTTGGTCAAGGGCTTGAAATTGGGCGACTCGAAGTCCAACCCTTGTTGCTGGAGCCGTGGGCGGACGTGCGGCGGTACGAGCTGTTGGTTTAGATGGGGTGCGATGGATAATTCTAAAAAAGCGTTAGGAGAGTGGTATGAGATGAAGCGCGAGTCACACTTACCGTGATGAGTGAAATTGAACAGCTCAGGAAGATCCCTCGTGGGCCCGTTGGGGTGACGCGAATCTGGGAGCCGTGTCTGCGGATCCCTCAGTTCGTCAAAGAAGGGTTGCACCATGGCGTCGACCGCCGAGAGACGCTGCGTTGGCGTGTACTCCAGAAGCTTCGAGATGAGGTCGATCGCGCTAGGGTCAGCTTTCCGGAACACCTGTTGAAGTTAATTCGTGTCTGACAACGCATTGCACCGGGCGGTGGCGTACCTTGTTGAATGGGTGAGGCTTAATCTGTGGGAACTTGTGTTCCATGTAGTTCGGGTTCATGGTGCGGATCTGGTCGCGCGTCGGTGTTCCCAAGACCTTGATGATTTCGACCAGTTGATCGATGCCCGATTCGCCGGGGAACAGCGGTTGTCCAAGCATGAGCTCGGCCATGACGCAACCGGTAGACCAAACATCTGATAGCGGCTGTCAGTCATGTCACATGGGTTGACGTGGTAGACGTACCAATCTTGGTCGTGTAATTGGTAGCCCCAAAGATGAGCTCGGGTGCACGGTAGTACCGAGAGCAGATGTAGGACACGTTGGGTTCATTTTCAACCAGGATTTTTGCGCTGCCGAAATCACAGAGCTTCAGGACACCCGTGCTGGGGTCGAGCAGCAAATTCTGCGGCTTGATGTCTCGATGACAAATCCCTTGCGAGTGGATGTAGGCAAGCGAGCGGAAGAGCTGATACGTGTACAGCTTCGTCTCGAGGATAGGCATGACTGTCTTCATCTTGTTGAAGTAGCGTGATGCCCGGTACACGGTCTCTGGGACGTACTCGAGCACAAGATTGAGATAGACCTCGTCTTTCTGTGGCTAACGCGGTCAGCAGAGCAACGACACTAGGCAGCAGGCAGGCGACACGTACGCGATCGCCATTGTTGTAGAAGAAGGCTTTGAGCTCGACGATGTTGGGGTGGCGCACAATGCGCATGATCTGAAGTTCACGGTTCTGGCACGAGTCAGCTCGGGGTCGTGGATACGTCACATGGGCGACCCACCTTGAAGCGCTTGTCCTGTAGCACACGCTTGATGGCGGCGTCCTCTCCGCTGGGAGACAGCTTCGTCTGGAAGACGACGCCGAAGGAGCCGTTGCCGACGATTTTGCATTGCGTGTATGCGAGGTCCTTGTAGTCGCCCGTTACGCCGTCCTGCACCTTCTCGCGGATGACTTCTGCACGCTGTTAGCACGGGCGACTTCGCACGTGGCGGCGGGCACGGCGGCGGATACGCACCTCCCATTCTCAGTGAAGAAAAGGCCGATGGCCGGTTCTGGCTCATTGTACGGAGGGCAGCAGATGAGGGGTCGTTTCCGCCAAGCGCGTGCGCGGAAAGAGTGCTATCGCGGGGCGTGGGCGCTGGAGCTGCAGCTGTCGTGGGGCAGGCGTGGACGCGGGGTGCGGAGTGAAGCCGTCGTGGGTGGTGTGCGGGCGGCGTCGAGGAGTCGTGTGGTGGTGGAGGTGGAGGACGGAGGGAAATTGGCGGCGGTGGTTAGGTGAGAGAAGGCCCGTGGCTTAGTCGCTCGCTCAAACACGGTCGTGGTGGCGTGAAGGGCAGGCACGGCTAGGCTGGTGAAGCGCAGGGGGATAGGAATTGAAGGGCAAGGTCCGGAGGCAGATTGCAGGTAGGTGAAGGTATGATGGAAGCGATGAGACTGTGGAGCAGCGGGGTCGTTGCGGTCGTTGCTAGCACTAAAGTGTGCACGCACAGTCTGCAGCAGCAGTCATGCGCAGCAGTCGGTCCCGGGCTGGTGCGCTGACGATGCAAATAGATTTCAACGCGCGACGCACTGGATGCTGCAAAGCCGGGCGGGAAACGGGCTTCAGATACGCTCAGCCAGGCACAGGCGCCGCGATTGGAGTGGTGAGCAGCTTCCTCGAGACTGCCCGTCTCTTCTTTGAGAGGTCCGCCGAATGGGCTGGCAATGGGCACATGATGACCTTCATTTTGAGGACGACCCACTCTCCGCAAGCGCGTGGCTGCAAACCAAACCGCCTCCGATGCCAGGCCCCAGGCACATCGTAAGGCGTCCGTGCCAGCCCTCAGCATCCGCCGCCCGCATCTCCAGGCCGTCTCTGCTGGTTGTTGCTCTGCTGCTGCTCTGCTGCCCGTGGTGCCTGTGTCGTCACCACCCCAGCTTGCTGCCCGGCGATGCGCGGCTGGCGAACGCCCTGGTCGAGCAATCACGGCAGGGCTTATTGCACCACCAAAAGCGCGCGCCCTCGTCTGGTGAGCCCGAGTCTCGTCATAACTGTGGCCTGTCCCTCCCTCTGCGCCTCTTCCCGAGGTCAGCTGGCCGAACCACCCCCTCTTTCATAACTCCCCGCAACTGTGTCTGAAGCGCAGCCGCCAGGCACTCCCTGCGCCGACAACGGGTCTGGGAACCGCTACCTCTGCCGCGGTGCCGCGAGCTGTCCATTTTGATAAATTCACCCTCACGCTCTGTGTTTACGCGACAAGCGACTGTTCAACGGCGCCGTCTTTGCCGGCTGGCGCACAGGGCCCGTACCTTCAATGAACCACTGCGGCCGGGCGTCGCACACGACGAGAGAGATGCTGCAGCTCTTCGACTGATTGAGTCAAACGTGCATCAAACGACCATGGATCACCGCGCCATGACACCTCGCGCCGATTCCACACCAGCGCCTCCGATGTTTGCAGTCATTCCACCGCCGCGTTGTACAGCACGTGCAAGGCAGCAACGGAAGCACGTACTCCCGCAGCACGCCTCGCCAACCTCCGGGAAGCAGATGCACCACTCCAATTGCACATCGGACTGAAACACTTGCAGATTATTGTTGTGCTCGCGAGACCCAAGCCTTGCAATATTAGAGTTATGGTCATACGTCAATCTGCATTGGTGTGCATGAAGCTTTACGGGAAAAGGCCTAGCCTGTGCGCTAACTTAGTCACGTGCATCTCCAGACCTTCAATCGGGCGAACTATCAATGAACGGGAGCCGAAAGGTAGTTGTCGCGGGTAGACGCCAATGAGCCACGCTATTGCTGATGTTGTCAAACCCTGTCGAGGCCACTATCGAAAGACGTCGACTGGATGCTGCACTAGAGCTTTTCACATCATACGAGCACACCTATACAATCGGCGAGCTGGGCCCGGGCGGACTCAATGGCATAAACGTTGCATTACCCAACAACTCACCCTGGATCCACCTGCTTAGCCAATAGCCAGGTTGACATATCTCAGCCTTGCAGCTTCTTCTTTCTACAGCCAATTCGTTACACGCAGAGTTGGCAACAAGCAAGCGATAGGCAGATTGATTACTAGATTAGGACTGGCACGGACCTGAGGGTGATCTTTCAACGCTTAATATAGTAATCAATCTGCCTATCGCTTGCTTGTTGCCAACTCTGGTTACACGAGCCTGCGCGAGGCTTGATGGCCGAGCATGCAAGATGAACACTGCATTTCGTCCGACACGAGTTATCTCTCGGGAATATCGCACTAACCGTAGATCCTTGATTATTCATTGGATCATTGAAGACTTTGAACATGCCAGCGAATACCAATGACTACCCACGCAAGGTCAACATTTTTTCCCGATCCTATACATCTCCTAGAGGTCCATCCGTTGAAAAAAGAAGAACACGCAGAGTCGCGGAGCGACATGCTGTGGCCACCCGCATTCGACTACCGACATCGACCGGAACACTCTTCCGCTTATCTACAGGTGTCATGTCTCGAGCCGTCCGGCGGTGTAAATTGCAGCTGCGCTTTACTTAGGTCCAGACGGGTCACGGCAGCGAAAGGACCTCATCTCCTAAGCTATCAGCCGGGGCTTGCGGAGATCGGCGGATTTGTGCTCCCAGTCCAAATACCGCGAGGAAATGAGCGCTGCCTTGACGAGTGCAATCAAGAGAACTGCTCGCAGAGTTAATTTTGGACCACTTCAAGGCTGATGAGCACCACGTGACCTGTCTTTCGAAAGGGAATAGGCACATCGGCCTGTGCAACGACACACACCCCAACCACGCAGATGCAGCAGCGGTAAAATCTCAAAGCAACAGAGAAGCACGTCTCTACTTCGTTGCAAAAGCGTGCGGCACTTACTCTTCGAACTCTTATTCAGCTCAACAACCGGCTATTCAGCCACTAAACAGAATTTCAGCCTTATTTCAACCCCTTGCTTTCCATCCACATTGCAGCCTCACTTTTCCTTATTCCACACAACTATGCCCGCTGAATACCAGCCCTCGCTCGCTTACTTAGCACACTGAACACTCGCAAAAGCCTGCACCTGCTCAGCTCCCTCAGCCCTCCCAAACACGCACAGCACGTCCACCGGTCACTGCACCTCTCCATCTCACGCGCCTATAAGCCCGCTCGGAAAACTAACCTATACTCTAATCTAAATTCCCTCGCGTTACCCTGCATCTCGACGCATATAAGTTTCGTCCCCTTGCTTACCCAGACCCCCACTGGACCTCTACAGAACTGCAGGTTGTTTTCCGCAGAGGCTGAGCGAGCTCGAGCACGCGCATGAAGGGGATATCACACTGCATGCCGCGCATCAGCGAGCAACGCGGAGTATCATGAGGGCGATGAGATACTGCGAGGTGCTGCAGTCCGACGTGGTGGCGGGCTATTGGGTCGGGGCGTGCCGGGGCGGCGTGGGTAAGTGCGCTGAGACACTGGTTGTTGAGATGAAATGTTTTTCTATTCTGAGTCCTTGATTCGATGGGTTGGGATACGCGAGGGGAATTGTTGAGGGTGGCTGTTGTGGCGCTGGAGCGGGCATGGAGGCTTGGGGCGGAGAGGTCGGCATCAGACGGGTGGAAGTAGATGTGAGGGATGACTTCAGGATGGGTGTATGAGATGTGCAGTAATAAGAACCACGCCTGGGTTTCCTTCCAGGAGTGTTGAAGCAGTGAGGGAACTCAGTTGTGTGTATACGCAATATTCACAAGTTGGAGTGTATGACTTGTAGAGTGAGTCTTAGGGCTTGGCTTAGCAGTGGAATTGCAGCCTGTGGCTGTGCTGCCTGTATGGCTTTCCCTCGGTGCTGAGTTCTGCCAAAACAAAACTCCGCTGTGTGGCGTCGCAGGCTCCATTGTTATCGCTTGTGATTCTAATGAGACGGGGCGGTCACTGTTGGCAAGCAGGCCACAACTTGTAATTAACGTACCTCGGTCACCTTCGGTTTGCAAGGGAAAGAACCACCAGATCATTCCTGAGGTCGCATTCTGTCACGGGATCCATCCATGACACGACCACGTTCCTACCGCGGTATCTCTCCTGAGTTCATTTACAACCTTCCAGTCACCTCGCCGCGATTGTGAGTCACTCTCGATATGCTGCACGAAAAGGGCAGCAGCCACCTCTGGCGTGCCTTCCACGGTTCGATTACACCGACGCATGCCGAAGCAGTACGAGCAGTCAAGCGGAAGATTAGTCCCAGTACTATGACGCATTCCATCTGCCTGTAACTGTTTTGCAGTATGCTTACCCGTTCACGAATGGCGCGAGGGTAGAGGACCACACACAGTACAGCAAGTTTCTACTAGGAGGAAGGCACCTTGACTGCCTGCGCGGTCGAAAACGTCACCGATGACGCACTGCGAATTGACACGCGGACAGTGTGATTGGGGACAGACTGCACTGCACCTTGAGAAAGGGGAAAGGATATCTCAAAGATGGTGACCTTTTATATCTGGCTAAAGCTATCAAGCACTATTCTACGGCCGGGAGGACGTACTACTCCGAACGAGCTATAGCGAATCGTAAGTGAGTGTGTAAGTCTTGGTTCTCCTTGATGTGTACATGAAGCTAAAGTTGTAGACGAAGTGTGAGGGAAAGCACTTCTTTCCCGCGATGACGTCCCGAATAGCTGGTGGTTTCCACACTGTAACCCTTGTCCAAACAGTCTACCTGGAAAGGCTAAGCGCGGTCTGCACCGCGACTTCTCATCTTTACGTCCCGCAGTGCTACATCTTAGGACATACCACTGTCCTTGATTTAGACTTTGCTCATTGCGTACACTTTATAGCATTGCTTCGCCGCATCATTACCTCGGAACGAAATCCAGGCTAAGTCTTATCATTAACGATCGCCCTCTTTCACTACCGTACACATTGTCTCGTACGCCACCACGAAAAACACGAAAACTGCGAAAACGGTAAAAGACTGTTTATACTAACCTTGAAGATTGGCTATGGCATGGGCAGACATGGAGCCGGAAAGAAGGCGCGATCTTGAGCACAATATGATCATAATTAAGCTCCGAATTTAAAGGTGACTTCGGTGAGGGAAGATGAATAATGTGGGAGAAGCGTCTGTGGAGACAGATTGGGGCGGAGATGGATCGTAAATTGGAGATTGCGAGACGGGGTAGAGGGTTATACACATTTTGAAGCTGAGGACAAGAAAGGAAAAGAGCTACACGGGTTCAGGCGAGATGCTCTGCGTCTTCTTCTAGTGTCGTTTTGTTATGCAGAAACATCGAAATGGTGTACCTATAAGTGCTCGGTCTAGCAGCTACATGGCGATGTAAGATGGACCAGAACCCTGTACAGCCAAGAAAAAGTGCAGCTACGCACGGCATTACGGCAACGAAGCACTGCCGCACTGTACCTCCTCCACAACTGCTGCGAGCATGTCTATCCTACGTTTTTGCATACCTAATCCCATATGAAGTTTCCTAGACCGATTTTCCGCCGCAAAGTTTCTCCGTAGCACTGCTCCGCCGCAGCAGCGTTCCGAGCTTGTCCACATCGCGGATAAGGGACGCGCAGCCCTGGAATCCCCTCCACTTCGGCCATGATTCTCCCTCCGACGCCTGTCACTGCGGGTTCTGCGACAGCGACGAACCATGCGCCTTCTCCGACGTCGACCACGTGGGTCCCACCGTATGGGAGTGAGCAGTGGAATTCATTCATCGGCATCATCACAGCCATTGTCGGCAATGTCCTCATATCCTTTGCGCTGAACACGCAGAGATATGCGCACATACGGCTAGAAAGAGAGTGGCAGGAGAAGGAGCGGCAGCGGAAGAGACGGAGCGCGAGTTACCGCAGCTTGAGCGGGGGAAAGCGGTACAGGGACAATGAGACGCAGGTAGAGGAGGATGCGGCGAGCGAGGAAGATTCGCTGCTACCTGCGCCGCCGTCGCGGAGGAGCACCGGAGGCTCGAGACCGGCGCTTTCGCCGGTGCAAGAGGAGGGCGATGCGGACGAGGTGGCATACAAGCAGACGAGCTACCTCAAGTCGCCGTATTGGTGGGCCGGCATCATCATGATGACCACGGGCGAGGCGGGCAACTTCCTCGCCTACGGCTTCGCGCCCGCGTCTATCGTGTCCCCGCTCGGCGTCGTTGCGCTCATCTCGAACTGCATCATCGCACCGTTCATGCTGAAGGAGCCCTTCCGGAAACGAGACGCGCTCGGAGTGCTGGTCGCTGTCGGAGGAGCCGTCACCGTGGTGCTCAGCGCGAGCGACAACAACCCCAAGCTGGGCCCCGACGAGATCTGGAGCTTGATTGGTACATGGGAGTTTGAGACATACTTTGGGATAACCGTGGCGGTGATCATCGCATTGATGTTTGCTAGCAACAGGTTCGGAGACAAGAGCATATTGATTGATCTGGGGCTGGTCGGGCTATTTGGTGAGTCTCACTCGAGACGGGTGGCCTCGTGGCTCAGTACTCATGTGCACCAGGTGGCTATACGGCCCTCTCCACCAAAGGCGTGGCCTCCATGCTCTCGTATACCCTCTGGCGCGCCATCACCTTTCCCGTCACCTACTTGCTTGTTGCTATTCTGATTGGCACTGCCATCATGCAGATCAAGTACATCAACAGGGCTCTCCAACGCTTCGATGCGACGCAGGTTATTCCCGTGCAATTCGTCCTCTTCACGCTGTCCGTCATCCTGGGTTCAGCCATCTTGTATAGGGACTTTGAGCGGACTTCCGGAGACGACGCGGGCAAATTTATTGGTGGATGCGCCATGACTTTCCTGGGTGTGTGGTTGATCACGAGCGGAAGGCCCAAGCGATCGGAAGAGGAGGAAGACAGGGACCCTGAGCCGGAAGATGCAATCAATCTTGCAGATGGGGAAAGATGTCGTGATGACTTCGACGGTACCAACGAAGCTGCCTCTAGCAGTCGGCGCTCATCAACGGTGCGAGCAGCATCGCCACCCCTCGAAACCGGAAGAAGACCGGCCACACGCGAGATTTCCCAACCCGCAACCCCTGACATCACATTCACACCCGAAATCCTCTCCCGCGCGCCTACGACACCAACAAGCGCACCCGACATACCTTCACCGCTCACGACCAACCCCTGGGAACAAGAAAACACATCATTCTCGCAACCCCTTCGCCCAGGAGACCTCAGCCGCACTACCACCCTCTCCACCCCAAACCTAGCTTCCCAAACTCCCGCCCTACCCGGCCCTACTACATCCAACCCAGACCTCTCCACCGGTCCACCCCGCCCACAAACACCTGTCCGCCAAATCTCCGACACCGCCGCCATCGCGCCCACACCGCCCTCAACGCTCTCCAACCGCCTCCGCAGAATCGCGGCATCCGAGCGCGTCGCCGGGAGGAATAACTCGCTCGCTGGCCCACTACTTGCGTCGCCGCTGTCGAATAGCCTGAGCGCGATGGTGGCGGATCTAAAGAGAGGGGGGAGTTTGAGGGTGCAGGGAGCGAGTGGGGCGTTGCAGAGGGGGCTGGGTGGGGAGGCGGGGAGGAGGCAGAGTGTGCTTGGGATTGGCGAGGGGGAAGGGAGTGTGGGCGAGCCGTTGGAGAGGAGGAGGACGGTGGAGGAGCAGGGTGATAGTGGGAGAGGGGGGAGAGGCAGGAGTTTAAGCGGGACGTTAAACGAGCTTTGGAGGGGGTGGAGGGGTGGGGAAAATGAGTCGGATGCGGATGTAGAGGGTGCGCAGCTGCTAGGGCAAGGACAGGGGGAGAGGTAGTAAGTGGTTGGAAGGGGGGAAGGGATTGTATATACAGAAGTGGTGAGGTGGAGGTGGAGGTGGAGTTAATACCCTAGATTCCGCGCGTTACGATTCGTCCACGCGCTTTGCATAGCTGGCTGATATTTCCATGGTTGCGTGATCCCGCATAGAAGCGTGTCCCTTTGTGCTTCAATCACTTCACCAACCCTTCTCCTCTCCTTGTGACATGAATACATCTACTAACCAAACATCAGCCCTACCTTGTGAAGACCCTGGTTACACTGCACGTCACGCGTTCCCTACGTGAAGTCTAACGCCCACCCAGGTATATAAAAACCGCGTCAGCGCCGCTCCTAAGCACCAACGATACGCAATATAACAAAACTCCAAAGAAAGATTAAGTAAGCAGAGTAAGGATAGAAATGGCAGAGCACGTCCTAGACTTTATGGGTTTCACACTCGTGCTTGAAGTCCCTCGCGACAAGGGTGAACATGAGCACAGCGGTAAGGCTGAGAACAAGCACACTGGCGCTGGCGAAATCGTAACGAACACCCCACGAGGGAGCGAGCGAAATAAGAGCGAAGGTAAGGATGCGAGGCAGACTGAACTCGGGATATATGAAGGGGAGTGTGTGAAGAGTTTGTATAATGGGATTGGGTGATTGGTGTGCTTGAGATGCGAGTATGTAACCATGGTATGGCTAAGATCCACCTCTAAGCCTTCTTTTCACTGCCTTTGCAACCATCCACGTCTGTCCACTGTATGGCGTCTGCTTTCTTCGCACTTTCTAGCGCTGCGAGTGTCTCCGCGTTCTTGATGAGGGTTTTCCAGCCTTGCGTTTCTGTGTATTTTATCGGGGCTGCTGGGTCGCTTTTTTGAGGTTTCTCTGAGTCTTCGTGCTCCTCCTTCTCTCTGTACTTTTCTACCTCCGCCGTGTTTCTCACAGCGAGTGCGGGCGTCGCTGGCTGAATATGAGCGGGCTGTTCATCAGGAGTGCTTGGATCGTCCCCCTGGACGCTAGACCTTTCCATTTCCGTTTCCGTGGTTGTCCGCCGCTTTTCCAAGAGCGCGCGGATGTTCTTGGGCCGCCGGGATGGGGATGGTCTGTCGAACATGGTTTCTTGAATTTTACTAGGTAGCGGGAAGTAAACGTGAGGATGCAATGTGGAAAGAGAGGTGTGGGGTTTTATATGCGTTGAGGAGACGGTGTGAGTGGGTGTTTATGCAGATGCGGCTGCAAGGGTAGTGAGTCGTAACTGCGATGTAGCGATCTGCGAGCGCAAGGATGATAAAGGATCTGTGCCGCTCGTGAGAGCTGGGGGTTTGATGATTATTGCGAGACGCCGTAGTTATAAACAACGGTGTAGCATAGGACTTTAGGCTTGCACATGTGAGCGAGAGTATGCTTTGTATATGAGTCAAGATAAGCAGGTGGTGGTAGAAGCCCGCTGATGACGACTTGTCTTAGGACCTAGGCGTAATGTAGCCTAAAGACTGATTATGATGTTCAAGAAGGGCAGCGAAGTCGTTGATGTGGTGGTATAATTTCATGAGTAGTATAGTGTGAGAATGGAGGACTGTGCTGGTTTGTGCGACTCATTGAAATGACTCCTTTGGCTTTGTGGCACCTCTCGAAATATGCCGTGTGGGTACTTGACGAGGTAGAGCTAATATGCATCTTAGTTGAGCAAGCGTAAATAACGACGGATAGTTATAGAAATACCTAGCTTAGTAACATGACTTCAAAGGGGAGGGGTGCTCATAGTTAGATTGAGGCACGGTAGTCAGTCCAGTAATTCTTGTTCTCTGTGAGACTCTGGAGTCATATATACTGCAGCAGATATAAAAGCGAAGGCTTACACGTTTCTGCATATCACCGACTGCAAAATTGGAACACCCCACCATATAAGACTGGCCTGTATGGAAACATGTTCCAAGAAATATTTTGTGATACCGCATCCCAGGCGACAGATATCAGTATGAGTATCAGTTTTATCCTCAACGTGCGTTCCATGTTAATTGTATGTACTTCCAGATCCAAATGTCCAAGGATGCGCCATCGCCGAGCCCAGAATCGAAATGACGCTCGCCCCCGGCGAAAGAATTGTAGTGAAGCCTTGCGTTGATGGGTGGGATCACGTACGGGGCTTGATAGAAGAATGCGCTATCGCTGAGCCTGGAATTCAATTAACATTCGCGGGCAAAACAATCGTGATCGAACCTTGCGGCGATTCGTGGAATAAAGTAAGGCCCTCAATAAACATCCGCACTTATCTGTATGGTTGTACGCCAAATGTACAGGGAGAATGGAACAGTAGGTGAGATCATTTGGTAGAAACTTTTAAGGCCGGAGGGGTTATAGTGGTGACTGGTATCGATTAATTGATTGATTGATTTATTACGCCCGGCTCACTCGCCTAAAGGGCTTTTTTACGCTAACTACATACTAGAGTTTATAGTAGTAACCTAACTTCTTTTAGCCGCTATAGATATGTATCTTTATATTTATTCTTTTTAACTCTTTACATTTAGAGTCTTTTTTAAGTAGTTAGTAGTAAATTATTTTAAAGCTATTTCTTAAGTATTTTATATTTTTTTATAAGTAAAGTAGAACTTATTAAGTAGAGAAGTTAGTCTTATCCTTTTATATTTTACTTACTATTTTTAGATATTTTATTACTACCGCGTATTAAATTATTACTTTTACTACTTTTATGCTTAGCATTTATATTTTTACTAAGTCTATCTTTACTTTTTTTAAAATAAAATAAAAAACTTCCCCTTAAAGTATCTAGTTACTTTAATAATTATTTCCTAAGCATATCCTATCGCGCGTATTAAAGAGAAAGTGCTTAAGTATTTCTATATAACTATAAGTATATGCCCTAGAATCTACTACTCTAATTTAGTAGAGATATATATTTAGCTATATTATCCCTATGCGTAGCTATGCTAACACTGTTGCTTCTTATTTACTAAGGTTATCGTATAACTTGCGAGTATGTCGTCCCAGTAGTGCTGTATCTATCCGCTTACTATATACTCTTATGCCGTCTGACATTATCCTTTTTACTTATACTTTTACTATTATCGTGTTAATAATAGTTAATTTAGCTTAAAGCTAACGTATAAGTAGTGTAATACATTCCTACGTAGTCCTTTTTACTACTTTTTTTTACTTTATTTATAAGAGCGTTGTATTATTTTACTATAATTTATATAATATTTACTTTATTTTCTAGTATCTTTAGGTCCTAAATTATGTAATAAATTTTTAAATAATATATTATTTTAACTATCTCTTTAGCTAGTAAATTACTTAAAGGATAGCTAAGTTTCTTATAAAAATTATAATTTACTTATTATATAGTTACTTTAGAGCCTCTAGCGCTCCTATAATAGTAAATAGTTTTATTATATATAGGCTCCACACTTTCTTTAGGCCTAGGATAGTAGAGCCAGTATAGGGTTTATTTACCTTATTATTCTAGGTATCTAGTATTATCTACCCTACTCTAATATTACTATTAAAACGTGCATATTTATGCAGCATTTACTTTATAGGATAGGAACTAAACTTGTTGTTAACCAGATGCGCACACAGTATGATGGATAGGAAAGCGGGACACACACACTAAGTAGAGTACTCAGCCATGTGTTGAGTATTCTACTTGTACGTGACTCTATAGCTTCATATTAGGAACAAGATGTGGTGGACAATCAGTCTCTATTGTTTTTCTCGAGTTCGTAAAGATAGGTAACAAGAATGCAGGAGTAGTCTCATGTACAGGATGCCCGCGCCTTAGTCGTTAAGGACTAGCGCTATACATGTCAGGCGTTGCTAATAAAGACGACAGAAAAACAGAATCCAGGCTTGCCACCACAGCACACTATAGCGCGCTAACGTACTAGTTATAATTTTTATTCTATTCTCTTAGTATAATAGTATTATAGTCTTCTCTAAGTCTGACTCTACTGTTATTATGATACGTTTACTTTACGGGCTAATTATATATAGTATAATTATTTTTATATAGTTAGTATCTATATGTTCATACGCTAAGGCTATTATTTAAAAAAGGAAAATAAACTTTATAAATAGTGTTATAAGGGGCTATACGTACCTAAGCCTGCTCTAGGTAAAGGGAGAATAGGTTAAGAGTAAAGCGCCTTACGGATATTTAGTAGTTAAGAGCTTAAGGTAACAGTAACGTAGGTTATAAATAATCTAATCTTATTATAAACTATACAATAACTAACTTAGAGATTTACTAATCTATTGTAGGAGATATACTCGAAGTATATAAAAGTTAATTATAAGGAGTAGAATAGGTATAAAGAAATTATTAGATTATATACTATCTATCCTAGTCCTTACTATTATTAGAATTATTATTATAGTCCTGCCAAGACCCTATAGTCCCTAGGACTATAGTAGTCTCTAGGGGCTTTCGCTTATGCAGGACTATATTACATAGCCACTAACCTAAGCTATCCCACGCCCCTTGATATTCCTCTAACCTAGTTATTCTGTTAATAATAACCCTCTTAGCGTAATTGTCTAGTCCTTTTATTCCTGTGGGGTTCGTGATCGTAACAAATAGCTTAAAATATAACTACGTTAGCGGATTCGTCCTAGGTAAGGAGTAAATATTAACCTAAAGCTTTATTACTTTATAACTATACTATTTTATTACTACATATATTACTTTGGCCTTTTTAATTACTATAGCTATTATCTAAAAGTAGCTAATAATAGCCTTTACACCTATCCTCTAAATATTCTAGAATACTAAGGGGATATGCTTAGCTATATACTACTATATATATAATACGTAGTCTATAACTAGTTCTACTACAGCTTTAAATAGCTATTAAGCTATCTAAAGCGACAAGTTATTTAGCTAAAAAAGTACTATTACTACTTTAGCTACCTGCTTCTTATATTAGAGCTCTATATTTATAATAACCCTGAGGATCTTTACCTTATCCCTTAGCTTAACTTTTAGCCTTTTACTTTAATTAGTTAGGTACAGTTCTGCCCCTTATTCCGTATAAAGTATACTATTAGTATTTAATCTACCTTAAAGTTTATGCTATTTTACTTTTCCTAGCTACTTATATAGCTAATAATCTTTTAGAGACCCTTACAGTTATTTATAGTTAAGTAACCTATTACCTATACGCTAAAGTTATTTATAAATATAAATAATTTTTTATTTCTATTAATCTAGTCTTAGATAAAATTAGCGTTAAAGAAAAGGAAAAGGATAGGGAATAATAATAAGCCTTATAATAGCCCTACTTATAGTAGGTCTCTCTTTTCTAATAATAGTCTATTTATTACTATATTTGCTATTCGCTTAGAGCAGAAGGCGTCACCTAATATATTAAAATTTAAGGATTTCTCTAGCACGGAGCCTTTATATTAGCCTATTTTTATATACACTATAATATACGTCTTTAATATTAAAGCTGTGGCGCACAGTCGCAACGATTAGGGAGCTCGTAAACAAAGTCTATTAAGAAGTAGAAGTCCTACTTAAAAGCTTGGCTATTTATAGAGTTAGGGAGATTACGCGCTTAGCTATTTAGCTATTTAGCTTAATTTTAGCTTATATAATAAAGTTCTAGCTAGAAGCTAGTAAGATTTTATAATATACCCCCTAGCTTTTAGAGCGTAGTAAGAAGAGTTTAGTAAGTTAAATTATAAAAAGTAGCGAACTTACGCGTAAAGCTTAACAAGCGTCTAGCTTAAATCTTTAGTATACTAGGTAATTAGTCTAAGCAACTAGTTTATATAGAGTTCTAAAAAAAGCCGATAAAAGAGAAGTAGCGTACTTCTACTATAGAGCTTTAATAAATATTGGCAAAATCTATGCGGCCGTGCATATTTGTTATTCGGCCGGGCGTTCTCATATATCCCTAGTATCATGTGTACGCGCGTTAGCGTCCTCGGCTTGCATTAGCTATACGCGGAGCTCTAAAAGTTTAGATAGTATTTTAAGTTCCTTCTAAAATAAGTATATTCCTAAGGTGTTAGGAGGACTTATTGCACTAATACTAAAAGAAATACTTAATAATAAGTTATATTAGTTAATAGATAGATTCTTATTATTCTATCTACTAAGGAGCGAAGTATATCGCGGGGTATGGAAGCTAGTCCTATATAGGGCTCGCTCCACACACGTAGTGTTTTGTAACACGACAAAGGCCTCGATGACTATTAACAGAATGCTCGCTCCTCTACACATGCATTCCTTATAACACGCCTAAGGCCTTTGAGATTGTTAATCTAACATAAGGAAAATTAGTGTTTTTACTACCATCTAGCCACTAATCGCCTACATGACTCTTATCTATCCTAGCCCTCTCCCCACCTATACAACAACACAACTACATATTATAATTACACGAAATTTAAAACATTTTGTTGCATGCATCTTACGAGTTGTTATTTTAAATATTAACTTTTTTGGTCGTGTGGTTGTGGAGATACAGCGAGGTGTTGTGAAAACACCATAAGGAACACTATGCTTGCCTACCCCCTCCGTGCTCCCTTCTTGCCCCGGGCACCTTTCGGAGGCGACTTTTTCGGTGCAGATGACTTGCTACGGGTACCGTAGTTTGACTTGATACCCTTGTGACGTTTTGGGGTGGGAGGAGACTGAAATTCTTTATCAAAACTGCGGTTCTCAACCTCATCTTCGTCATCCTCGTCATCGCTAGAGTCCTCCACTACAATAGGTTCATCCTGGCGCTGACGGAGCTCATCCATATGCTCTTTCATCATTGCCATCTCCTCCCTCATCATTGCGCGCAAGGCCTCGGCCATCTCCTTGTTCATCACCGGCGCTGGTCCCTCACTCTCCTCTACCACCGTAGTAGTAGTTTTCTTCCTGTAGACGCGCTTTTAGGTCGGTTGCGATGCTTATAGGGTCGCTATAAATAATTACTAAGTCGCTAAAATAATATACTTAAAGCTAAATAGATCGCGAGTGTTATACTTCTTACGCTTACTATCATTTAGCTTATAAAGAGTTTTTATTATAGTAACTTTAGGGCGACCTTTAAACTTAATCTTAAGAGGATTAAGAAGTTAAAAAAAGTCTTTATTATACTTAAAGTCTCCTCCTTTAGCTCTAGGTAGGTTAAGCTACTAGTGTTAATTAATAAACTTAAGCTTAATAATATAGGTAGCTTTATTATTACTTGTAAAAGCGCGCTACTTATGTATTTTATTATATAAGTAATACTTATAAGGTATACTAAAAGTTACTATAAACGTCCTAGAACATGCTTTACTATTATTATAGTCCTTATTTTTAGCTAACTTAAGCTACTTCTTAAGTTTATATATACTATAGTATAAGATCTAGCGCTTAAGTAAGATAAACTCTTTATTTTTTATATTAGTAAAGACTAATAAAATATTAAAAATAACTCTAGCATTATGCTCGCGACGCTAATTATATAGTAATTAGTATATATTCTTAACTATATTATAGAGGTGGCCTTAGGAGCTAAATGTAAGCTATAGTTTTAAGTAATTGTAACTAAATTCTACCCTAGAACTTATACGCACGCCAAAGTTAAAAAAGTAATAAATAAAATACTTAGCTTACTTTTTAAAGTACAGAATTTAGTGCTATTCTAGGTAGTTAATAAGTGCTAGTTATATAAAGTAATTAGTAATAATACTCCTCTATTTATCTATAAACTACTTTTTAATAAGTATAGAAACAAAAGCGTGCTAACAGGTAATATAATTAAAATAATTTTTATTAATTTTAGCTTTTTTTTAATTAGTTTTACCCTTTAAAATATCTTAGGCCTTTACTACCTGCGCTTAAACGTTCTAGTTAATATACTAAATATACTTACGCTAATACACTTTAGGGTAATAAATAGTAATTATAGCCTTAAAATTAGTATTATAATTAGTAATAAAGCACTTAGGAGTTACCTCTAGCTACTTAAGAAGCTCCTTTATAGCATTAATATGCTATTCGTAGTGCTCCCTAGTCTTACATTCTATAAAGCTAAAGCACATATTATAGAGCTTTTTATATAAGGTAATACCTACAGTATATAATAAAGGTATGTTAAACTTATTGTTTTTATACGTTACGTTAATTATAATAACGTTAAGGTAATCTTAATAATATTATAGCTTATAAGATAAGCCTAGAAGAGATTACGCACGCGACTAGTAGTATTACAGTTAACTTTCTTAAAGTATTTCCCGCTATCCTTATCGCGATAAGCATTTATAAACTTAAGTAGAGCTTTAATATAAGACTACCTAGCTAACTTAGTATACTTAAGCTTTTATACTTTATTATGCACGTTAGCAAGCTTAACGTTATTACTTATATTAAGTAGGCTACTAAGGATAGAGCGCGCTAATATATTTTATTTATAATATATTTTAATAAGCGCGATTATTTAAGCATCTTAATAATAAGCTTAAAAGTAAGCTAGCTAGTTAAGCGCCCTAGCATGATTGTAATAAGGTATAATAATAGTAAAGTGGTATCCCATCTCTACTGTTTCTGGGTTTATGCCACGGCTCAATCGGCCCTTCCACTCGTATCCAGACATTGTAGATCGCTGCCGCTTGCGCACTCCGGTGCTCTTTAACTTGTATACTCGGCCACAAGCACATCGCAAAGTGCAGGCTATAGCATACTTTAATAGATCCTTTATAGATAGCTAGTGGAACTGGGGCTTGTCGATAGAAATAGCGAAGCTATTGTGAATTAAATAGCGATTCAGGGCAACTTTTGCATTAGTATACTCCCTATATAGTAAGAAAACTGGTAGAGGAGGATTGTTACGAGGTACCTAGCAAGTATCGTAACTATTAGGGTTAAATTTATCTGGCAAGTCGTCGAAATTAGCTATTTTAGGGTAAATAAAATTATAAAGTTAATAAGTATATTAGGCAATATTTTTATAGTATTTTAAAATTTATAAAAGCGCGACTATCGTAACGTGCTAAAAATAAAATTTTAACGCCTTTATAAATCTAACCTATTATATTTTTACCTATAGGGTGTTAAACTCCTTAACCCTAACACTATTAGAATTATAGTAGTCTAATTTATAATCTTATCCTTAAGTTTAATATAGCTATATAGCTACGTAATAATATAATAAGACTATAAGGTTCTGCTAAAGTTAGTATTTTTAGGCTTATTATTAGTTATTAAGCTTTTTTTAAAATCGCTAACTAGCGCCCCTATAAGAAATTTAAACTTTTTAGAAATATATATAATTATAATTAGGAACGTAAAGTTATTAGATAGAATGAGTGCGTTGAGGTCGGATCTGCACAATCGAGCAGGGACCACAGCGCTTATCGTACTAGCCCAGGGGTTAAAACCAACCTAACAAAGTTAATAGAGAACAAGATATAATTATTACTAATTATTATACCTTATCGCACGCAAGCATCTTATCCAACAATTAAGAGTCTTACTACCTTAACTAATATAAAATAGCGTAGTAACCTTACCGCGATCCCACAGTGACGCTGAGAGATTACACTAACTACACGGGATGAATAACGCAGCTACAAGCTAGATACGTTGTTTATAATATCTAGGACAAAGTTAATTTAATAGCAACTGTCCCGTTAATAACGAAACTAGTAGCTATTAGAGCCCTAATAATCGCTAGATACGCAACAGCCGCGAACGTCGAAATCTTAATAAGATAGACTAAACTATTAGTAGTAGGATAAAAGGCGTTTAAGGAAGATCTTGAATACTATAAGATCCTCGTTGAATAATACAAGAACGATAGACACGAGTACGAGAAGGAATAAGCAAGCCTCTAACACATTGTAGCCTTTATCTAGTTAACTGTATCGCTATACCTATTGCGCACGTGCTGCCTTCTAGAGAAGTTACTACGCTAATAGATTACTAACCTAAAGTTAATAGTTAGAGTTAATAAATAAATTAAACAAGAACGAGCCCGCGATTAATACCTTGCCTTACTTAGACTAATAAGAAGCGCGTCGCAATGGGACACATAGCTAGCTAAGTATAACTAAGTAGCTACTAAGGCAGAGACATATTAAGTCGCCGAACTATTATAATTAAATGTAATTATAAAAGACTTCTTAGTAGCTGTAAACAAAGTTGCTCCTATATAGTCTATAAACTTTTAAGATAATAGTCGATTTGCAGCTGGCATGAGCTAAAAGGAGATAATAAAACGCTTTTAAGAATATATAATAATAAACTATCCCCTTAGATTAGGGAAATATAAAGTAGTCTTTATATTTAATAATACATCGTATCTCGCTAAAGGTAGTATAATTACCTAAAGTAATAGCAGAGACGCCTTCTATGCTAAAAGCGCGCTATCTAATAGAAACTAGGGTAGACCCCGTAATTAACGTATAGCTAGTAAAAATGCTAAGCTTAAGCAGCCTTTAGATTAAGAGCTAGCTATAATAGCGGGAGCAAAATGCCCTGCCTGTGGACAACGCTATAGTATTAGGAATTGTTATTATATTAACCTAGACCAAGCTCCTAAATAGTGAAAACTAAATAAGACTATAAGCGAGCTTATTAAATTTAAGCGTAAGAATAACGTAACGTTCTAAAAGCTAATTCGCGGATAGAGCAGAACCTAATCGTGAACGCTAATTCTTAAATAATTATATACTTTAACGCTAGAGATCCCTAATAAGTAATTAAAGGGGCGGAGAATATTAAAAGTTAACGCCGCGTTCACCTTAGCGCCTATTAAGATAGAAATTAATAACTACCTTTTAAAGCGATTGTTTATCCTCGACTTAGGATTAACCTGCTATATTACGAATAACCTTAACCGCATCTATAACTTTCGTCCTTTTATACCTGGAGACTACATATAGGCTGGGAATACGAAGATATAGATAAAAGGATACGGCTCTATTAATCTAACCTTAAAAAGTTAGTCTAGAATAACCAAATTAGTCCTGCACGACGTGGCTATCTGCCCTAACTTATTATATAATCTAGTCTCTTTTCGACTACTAAGTTAGAGAGGAATCTAGTAGGATACGTAAATAGACCTAACTACTCTAAGAGGACTAGATAACACAATTATTAGGAATCTTACTAAGATCTACGGCTAGTGGGTACTTAAGTATAACCTACTACTACCTGCCTTATATTATGCACGCAAGATTACCTTCTAAACGAAAAGAGCACTATAGAAAGCGTTAGCCATACTCTAGCACAAGAGACTAGGATACCCTAGACTAGTAGCGATTAAGCACCTAGTGTAGTAAGCTAAGGGGGTGCGCGTGAAAGGGATCACGATAGTTAAGTATAACTTCTATAGTAGAGTAAAATTAAAACGACAGATTAGCCGCGCGCCACGGATTAACACTAAAGGACCTAAAAAGAGGCTAACTATCGATTTCTATATATATAAAACGCAAAGCGTCACTAAAGAAAAGAGCTAAATGTTAATTACTAATAAATTCTTAAGACTATAATGGGACTTTTACTTTATAGATAATAGAACGGTAAAATTAATTATTAAGATCCTTTTAACCTTCCTCCTATTCCTTAAGAACTACTACAACATAATAGTTAAGACTATTGAGGCAGATAATGAAATTATCATAGTTAAACTAGAAGTAGAACGTTAGTTAGTAACCTAAGGAATTATTATTAAGCCTTTGGCCCTAGACACCTAAGCTTAGAACAGAGGTGCCAAACGCTTAGGGGGTGTAAACAAAGAGAAATCACGCGTAATATGACTCGACGCCAACCTATTCTAGGAACTATAGCCTAAAGTTATAAGGGCTATAGTATATCTCTATAATTAAACACTAAATTACGCGAATAACTAGAAGACGCTATATAAGATATTCTTTACACGAGTTGCGTTTAGTAATAGGATTGTAACTTTACTACAGAAACCTAATCTTGCCTACCTAAAGGTGTATAGCTGGAAAGCCTTTACAATAACCGACAACACTTACTAAGGCAAATCACGTTTGCAACGCCTCGATCTAAAAGCTTAGATTAGCTATCTTATTAGATACTAATCCTTAAATATCTATTGCATTTAGATACTATTACTCGCTAAGGTGATTAGCACCCAAGACGTTGTCTTTAACAAGTAGTCTATATTTAACGGGAAGACTAAAGATCTAATAAATAACCTTATGCACAACACGCTAGAAGAAATAGCTATGCATGTAAGGACTATTAAACTACTAACTCCTATTTAGTAACTAGAAATAGAGTTCTTCTATAAGGATAAGGCCGCTAAGGACTTTCTAGACTATTAAGGCGAAGTAGACCCGCCAGGCTACTATTAAGGGAGGAAAATTAGAGATAGTTACCTAACTCCTCTATCTATACTACTACCTGTAGCATTGCTTGCTTAGTTAATAGCTAGAAATAAATCTAAAGTAATATAATATAGGTTACCTAAGACTGCCCCCTGGGCAGCAGCCTTTATGGCGGGAACCTAAGCTAGCTACGTTAAGAAATACGAAGGGGATGTTATAGATAAGGTAAAGATAATAAGAATGCTTGCTAAAGGCTTAAAGCCCTATTAAAGTTAACTCCTACCTCTGCCAACGTGCCGTACTAAGCTTAAGGACCACCTGATAGGTGAACTATTTAAAGAAGTAGAACAGGCCTATCTTGTAAGCTATTAATAAATAAAATTAGAGTTAGAGGTACTAATAAAGAAGATTAAGTTAACAGGACAACAGATCCTTAACTGTATATAGGTATACACCTATAAACTTAATAAGCACTACTGCTTGCTAAAGTGCAAGGCGCGACTAGTTATCTGTAGTAATTAATAACGGAATATTACCTCGCAGGACACTTACGCAGCCACGCTCGCCAGCTGGTTATTTTAAATGCTAATAGCAATTGCAGCCCACCACGACTTAGAGCTTAAACAATACGACGTCACGAACGCCTTTGTCTATGCAACGATGGATCGAGAAGTATACATAAGAATGCCCCATGGCTATCGAAAACCTGGAACGATCCTCCAAGTTAATAAGGCTCTATATAGTCTACGGATCTCACCACTCCTCTGGCAGAGAGAATTTACTATAACACTTAAAGCTCTTAACTTCTAAACTATGCCTTACGAGCCATGCTGCCTTATTAAAGACGGAATTATTATCTTCTTTTACGTTAACAATATTATAGTAGCGTATTATAAGCAGAAAGAGCAAGAAGCCTAGTAAATAATTAAGCGCCTACGGGAGAAATACATCTTTACTAGAGGAAATAACCTTTAGTAGTTTCTTAGCGTAGAGGTTATTAGGGACTAAAGTTACTAGAAGATCCAACTCTCTTAAGCCGTATACGTAGAGAAGATTAGTTAACTAGTTAATAGGAAAGACATCCGTCACGATACCCTAATAGCCGCTACTAAGTTAAAGCCTCGAACAGGCTTAGCAACACCCTTAGAAATTAATAAATACTAACGCAAAATTAGATTACTTCTATTTATAGTAGTAACGACCTGACCGGACATCGCCTTTGTAACCTTAAGGCTAGCTCGGTTCCTGTTAAATCTGGGCTCCGAACATCATAATGCCGCCAATTAAGTACTACTATACTTGTCTAGCACTAGATGGAGAGCACTGCAACTTAGAGGGGGTAACTACCTTTAAGTAGCTAGCGATGCTTTATTTGCTAATAACACACTAGATAGAAAGAGCTTACAAGGATACGCTATTAAGCTATTTAATAGACTTATTGCCTGGAGAGCAAACAAACAAGACACTATTATAACCTTAATAACTAAAGTAGAGCTTCTCGCCTTATTACAAGTGGCTAAGGAAGTAATCTTTATTTCACGACTATTAGACAAACTGTAGATTAAACTACTTTTACCGTTAATTATTATCTAATGCGATAACAAGTAAACTATTCGACTAGTGACTAAGGAGATATCTAAGCTCCAGACTAAACTATGACACGTTGACATTTATAATTACTAGCTGAGACAGGAAGTCTCTACTAAAAAGATAAAGGTAGAGTACGTGCAATCGGCAGATATAATTACTAACGGCTTTATAAAGGTCCTCCTAGTTAACAAGTAGGAAAGGTTCCTAACTTAACTTAGACTAGTAAAAGTAGAGTGTTAGATAGAATAAGCTGCGGTGAGGTCAGATCTGTACAATCGAGCAGGGACCACTTGGCTTGGCACACTAGCAAAATATCCGAAACCAACTAAACACAGTAGAGGACACAGGAGACCAACAATAAATACAACCAAGTTGCATTAACATCTACTTATCATACTATCTGACAATTAAGAGTCTCACTGCCCCGACCGATACAATATGGCGCAACTCTCAAACCGCGATTCTACGGTACACCTGAACACCTCCGCAGACCACAGGGGGTAGAGAACATAACTCTAGGCAAGATGCGTAGTACATAACATTTAAGATAAAGTTAATCCGAATTTAATCACGCTATTAACCCCGAAACCGCTATTAATAAGGGCTCTAGTTATTACTAACTACGCACTAGCCACGAATATTAAAGTCTTAATAAGACTAACTAAACTATTAGCTAGAGGCTAGAAGGCTTTTAAAGAAGACCTTAAATACTACAAGATCCTCTTTAAGTAATATAAGAGCGATCGACACGAATATAAGAAGGAGTAATTAAGCCTTTAGCACATTGTTGCGTTTATTTAATTAACTATGTCACCGCACCTACTGCGCACATGTTGCCTGCCAGACAAGCTACTATGATAGTGGATTACTAATCTGCAGAAGATAATTGGCATGAGCGACTAACTCGAACAAGAACAAGCACGTACTAGATACCGTGCGGTACTTAAGCTAATAAGAAGCCCTTAATAATGGGATACTTGGCTAGCTAAGTACGACGAAGTAGCTGCGGAAGCAGAAGCTTTCTAAGTTACTAAGCTATTACAAATTAATGTGATTATAAAAGACTTTATAGATGCCGTAAACAAGGTTGCTCCCATATAGTCTACGAATTTTTAAGATAATAGTCAATTCGCAGCTAGCATAGATTGAAAAGAGATAATATAACGCTTCTAAGAACACATGATGACAAATTATCCCCTTAAATTAGGGAAACATAAAGCATTTGTGTCTAATAATGCATTATTTCTCGCTAAAGGTAGTGCACCCACCTAAGGTAACAATAGGGACGCCTATCCTGCTAAAAGCGCGTCATTAAAACAAAACTAGGGTAGACCTCGTAATTAACGTACAGCGGGCAGG
This sequence comes from Bimuria novae-zelandiae CBS 107.79, assembly GCA_010015655.1. NCBI lineage: Eukaryota > Fungi > Ascomycota > Dothideomycetes > Pleosporales > Didymosphaeriaceae > Bimuria > Bimuria novae-zelandiae. The sequence continues at coordinate 664,279 of ML976674.1, read as the reverse complement.
AAAACCACCACGCTTAAATAGCCTGCAGATTTAGAGCCTATTACCACAAGAGGAGCAAAATGCCCTGCATGTGGACAACGCCATAGTATAAGGGACTGCTATTATGTTAATCTAGACAAGGCTCCTAAATAGTGGAAACTAAACGAGACTATTAGCGAGCTTATACAATTTAAGCGTAAGAAAGACGCAACGTTCTAGGGGCTAATTTGCGAATAAAGTAGGACCTAATTAAGAATACTAATTACGAAATAATCGCATACTCTAACGCCCGAGATCCTTAAAGATTAACTAGAGGGCCAGAGAATTGCTGCTACTAAAGCAGCTTTTAACTTAGTAGTAAGAGGGAAAGATACTACTAACTATTTACTATAGAAGTTGTTTATCCTTAACTTAGGATTAACCTGCTATATTACTAACAACCCTAATCGCATCTACAGTTTCCGACCACCACTGCCCGGAGACTATATATGGGCCGGAAATTCTAAAGTGTGGATTAGAGGATATGGGTCTATTGACCTTACTCTAAAGAATAACACTAGAATAATAAAATTAACCTTACAAGATGTGGCTATTTGCCCAGACCTATTATGTAACTTAGTGTTATTCCAACTGTTAAGGCATAAAGGGATCTAGTAGGACACATAAATAGACCTAACCACTCTCTAAGGAGCTAAGAACAGAGCTATTAGAATTATAACTAAGATATTTAGACAGTAGGTGCTAGAATACAATCCGCTACCACCTGCCATATATCACACACACAAGATCACTACAAGAACTAAAAGAGGACTGTAAAAGGCCTTAGCTATGCTGTGGCACAAAAGACTAGGACACCCAGGCCTAGTGGCTATTAAACACCTAGTGCAGCAAACTAAAGGGGTGCGTGTTAAAGGCATTACAACTATAGAATATAACTCATGCGGGAGAGTAAAGTCCAGACGGCAGATAAGCCACGCCCCACGAATAAACGAAGATAGACCTAGAGAGAGGCTTAGCATTAACTTCCACACATACGAGATCTAAGGAGTTACTAAAGAGAAGAGTTAATTACTAATTACTAATAAGTTTTTAGGCATGTAATAGGACCTCTACTTTATAGATTACCGAATAGCAAAGTTAATTATTAAGGCCCTTTTAATATTTATCTTATTCCTTAAGAACCACTACAACATCTCTGTTAAGACTATTAAAGCAGACAACGAGATCGCTATAGTTAAACTAGAAGTTAAGAAATAGTTAATAACCTAAGGAATAATTATAGAGCCTTCCGCACTAGATACACAATCATAAAATGGAGGCGTAGAACGCTTAGGGGGTGTGAATAAGGAGAAAGCTCGCGCCATGCGACTTAATGCCAACCTATCCTGGGAGCTATGGCCTGAGATTACAAGAGCTACTGTATACCTCTACAATCGAACACCAAACTATGCAAATTACTAGAAAACACTATACGAGATATTCTTCACACGAGTCGCTTTTAGTAATAGGATAATTACGTTACTACGAAAACCTAACGTTACACACTTAAAAGCGTACGGCTGTAAGGCATTTGCAATAACTAATAATACTTACTAAGACAAATTACGCCTATAACGTCTTGACCCGAAGGCATGGATTGGTTATCTAGTTAAATACCGATTATTAAACATCTACCGAATATGGATACCGTCACTTGGTAAAGTAATAAGTACCCGGGACGTTGTCTTTAACGAAGAGTTAGTATTTAATAGGAAAATTAAGGACTTTATAGACAGTCTTATGCACAGCACGCTTTAAGAAATAGTAACGCACGTAAGAACTATTAAGTTGCTAACTCTTACCTAACAACTATAAATAGACTCCTTTTATAAGGATGAAGCCACTGTAGATTCGTTAGAATAATAAGATAAAGCAGATCCACTAGGCTACTATTAAGGAAGGAAGATTAGGGATAGCTACTTAACTCCTCTAACTATACTACTACCTGTCGCGTTACTTGCATAGTTAATGGCTGGAGACTAAATAAGTCTAACGTAATAAGCGTCCTCTATAACTGTCCTCTAGGCAGCAGCTTTTATAGCGGGAACCTAAGCTAGTCGTGTTAGAAAATACAAAGGAGAAGTTATAGACAAGGCTAAGATAATAAGAATGCTCGCTAAAGGCTTAAAGCCTTATTAAAGTTAACTTCTACCTCTACCGACGTGCCGAACTAAGCTTAAGAATTACCTAATAGGCGAGATATTCTAAGAGGCTAAGCAAGTGCACCTTATAAGCCACTAAGAGATAAAATTATAGTTAGAAATTCTAATAAAGAAGATTAAACTAACAGGATAGCAGATCCTTGACTACATGTAGGTATACACCTATAAACTTAATAAGCACTATTGCTTGCTGAAGTGTAAGGCGCGACTAGTCGTCTAAGGCAATTAGTAACGAAATATTACCTTGCAAGACACTTACGCAGCCACGCTTGCTAGCCAGTTATTCCGAATAATGATGGCAATAGCAGCTTACTATGATATGGAGCTCACGCAGTACGACGTCACTAACGCTTTTGTCCACGCAACAATAGATTGAGAGGTGTATATGAGAATGCCTCAGGGTTATTAGAAGCCTGGAACAATATTGCAAGTAAATAAAGCACTATACGGCCTTTGCATTTTACTACTCCTTTAGTAGAAAGAATTTATAATAACGCTTAAAGCGCTGGGCTTCTAGACAGTGCCTTACGAGCCGTGCTACCTAATTAGAGATAAAGTTATTATATTCTTCTACGTCGACGACATTATACTCGCGTACCACAAAGACAAAGAATAAGAAGCTTAATAAGCAATTAAACGCTTACAAGATAAGTACACTCTCACTAGAGGAAACAACCTTTAATAGTTTCTTAGCATAGAGGTTATACAGGACTAAACAAGCCGCAAGATTCAACTATTACAGGCCTTCTATTCGGACAAGATTAGCCAACTAGTAGACAAGACAAATATTCAACATGACACTCCAATGGCTGCGATTAAATTACTACTAAAGAAAGGGTTAGTAACACTAACTAAGATTAATAAATTTTAACGCAAGATTAGATCGCTACTCTTTACTATAGTTACTACCAGGCCAGACATTGCCTTTGCAACATCACGATTAGCTCGATTTCTGTCAAACCCAGGGACTGAGCACTAAGACGCAGCAGACCGAGTTCTCCTATACCTTTAAAGCACAAAGCAGCGAGCCCTATAGCTTGGAGGTAACACTAGACTTTAGATTACAAGCGATGCATCATTTGCTAATAATATAATAGACTATAAGAGCTCCTAAGGTTACGCTATTAAGCTCTTCGGCGGTCTTATTGCCTAGAAAGCAAACAAACAAGACACTATAATAACATTAACTACTAAGGCCAAGCTGCTAGCTCTCTCTTAGGTAGCTAAGGAAGCACTCTTTGTCTTAAGACTACTTTAAGAACTTAAAATTAAACTAGACGCGCGCACAGTCACTATTCAGTGTAATAATAAATAAACTATACGCCTAGTAACTAAGGAGGTTTCCCGCCTCTAAACTAAACTTCGGCATGTAGACGTCCACAACCACTAGATCCGACAAGAAGTATCTATAGGCAGGATCAAGATAGAGCATATGCAGTTAGCAGACATAATTACTAATGGCCTTATAAAGGTGCTCTCTAAGAGCAAGTAGGAGGGTTTTCTCTAATAACTTAGATTAGTTAATGTAGAGACCAAGGAGGTAACAAATACTATGCCTCTTAAGGAAATTCAAGAGTAACTTAAAGACCTCATAATTGTATAAGTGCCAGCTTGAAGAGTTTCTAAGCTAAAGGGGTGTGTTAGATAGAATAAGCTGCGGTGAGGTCAGATCTGTACAATCGAGCAGGGACCACTTGGCTTGGCACACTAGCAAAATATCCAAAACCAACTAAACACAGTAGAGGACACAGGAGACCAATAATAAATACAACCAAGTTGCATCAACATCTACTTATCATACTATCTGACATAGAGAGACCTAAGGTAACGAACGAAGCGCCTCTTAAGGAGATTTAAGAATAACTTAAAGACCTCGCGCTTATATAATAAGAAACTATAATATAATCTAGCCTGCAAGGATTTCTAAGCTAAGGGGGTGTGTTAGATAGAACGAGTGCGTTGAGGTCGGATCTGCACAATCGAGCAGGGACCACAGCGCTTATCGTACTAGCCCAGGGGTTAAAACCAACCCAACAGAGTTGACAGAGAACAAGACACAATTATCACCAATCATCATACCTTATCGCACGCAAGCATCTTATCTGACAAAAGTTACCTAAGTAAATATAATAATATTATTTTTTAAGCTAAGCTATTTTGATGTTCCTTAGCACCAGAGAAACTACCCTCCTAGCCAGGCGCTAGTGTGCGTACATACAGTCCCCGCAGTACATGTAGGAATGCCCAGCCGAATAACAAATATGCACGGTCGCATAGATTTTGCCTAAATATTTAAGGATAGCTATTTACTTGTAACGTAATCCGTACGAGTACTAATAAAGAAAAGTAAAGAAATAAGAGTAGCGTACTTCTACTATAAAGCTTTAATATATATTTAAGAGTAACTATTTACTTATAACGTAACCCGTCCGAGTATCTGCGTATATAAATAAGAGAATAGGTAGCTATAGGATTATAGCGCCTAGCTAGTAAAAGCTTACTCGCCTATAAGCTTACTCTAATCTATATTTTAATATTCCCTAGAAAAACTAAAGGAGGGCTTATTACCTACCCCTTATACTTAAGCTTAGTTAATACTACCTTTTACTAATCTGTTTAAATTTAGCTTTTAATTTTACTAATCTCCTTACTTATAGGCTTATTATAAAGCTTATAAGAAGTTTCTCCCTAAAGTGCGTACTAAAGCCGATTATATTTTATAAGCTTCTATTAATACTAGTTATTTACTTTATATAAGTACTTATAGCTTATATTTGGGGTACGCCTTTTAAGCGTAGCGTATATATTTATATTCTTAGTTATTTAGCTAAGCCACTTAAGCTAGTAAGTATATTTTTTTTTAAATATAGTTACTACTATACTTAGTTACGATAGGTTATTAAGCTCTTTTTAAGCCTACTTATAGTTATATTATATTACTAAGTATAAAAATCCTTTATTAGTAGCGTACTTTTTATTTTTAAAAAATTTAAGAGTATAGCGTTAGCGTGTGCACGGCTCTATTTAGATAGCTATTTAGTTATATTTATTATTCTACTGCTTAATAGGTGTAGGGTAATCTCCTTATATATATATAATACCTGCTCCTTTTAATTATTATCGCTTAAATAAATAAAAATTATAAGTTTTTTAATTAGCTCCTATAGTGTTTACTACTTATTTAAATATAGTATTATAATTTCTACCCTCTATAAATTAACTATAATATAGACTTAGTTTTAAAGTGCCTAAAGCTTTATTACAAGCTAATAATAAATCGTAGACTCTAGCTTATAGCGCTTAAGCTATTATATGTAGGGCTTGCCCTTAGTATTTAGGCCTAGTAGCTTTAAAGCCTAGTTATGTATATTTATTTACTTAAAAGCTTAGAATTTAATATAATTTTATATTCTTTAAGCCTTCGCGTAGTACTTAAGCTACGTAAACTAAGGTAAAAATAAGTTATAATTTATAAGTTAATTACTTGCTAGGAGCTTTATAGTAATTATTATATAGTTTAGCTCTATTATAAAATATACGCGTTAGGACGTAAGCGTAAAAATAAATAAGTAAAAAATAATTTACTGCTATAATTATTAGTTAGTATAGAGTAAGTATATTATAAAGTATTATAAAGATACTAGGCTTATAACTATAGCGTATAGTTATAACGATTAAGGAGTTTGTAAATAAAGTCTATTAAGGAGTAAAAGTCCTACTTAAAAGCTTAGCTATTTATAAAGTTAGGGGGATTACGCACTTAGCTATCTAGCTACTTAGCTTAATCCTAGCTTATACAATAAAGTTCTAGCCAGGAACCAGTGAGCTTCTGCGACAAAAGTTAATAAGGCTAAGCACTTTACTATCTCTATACTTAATATATATACTTTTATAGTAATAGTAGCGCTTGCTTAGTTAAACGCTTCTTTTTAGCCCTAAAGTAGTTTATAGGGAGAAGGCTATACTCCTCTACTATATATAGTATTTTTTATAAGTACTACTTCTATTATCATCCTTAGCGTTAATAGTAGTAAGGTTAGTTATTAACCCTTTAATTCAGTATAGTTATCCTTTTTAAGCTTTTTTAGGCGGATAATCTTAGTGTTTAATTACTAAGTTAGCAGTTAATTTTAATTAATAGACGTTTAGAATAGATGTAGTACGTCCTATTTTACTACTAATTATATTTATTTTTATACTTTTGTTAGTAGACCGTCTTCGCCAGACGCTTTTTATAGTTTTAACTTATTTACTACTTATTTTATCTCTTCTAATTTTAGTAGTAATATAGGTAATTACCTTCTTTAGTGTCTCTCTACCTCCTCCTAAATTATTTTTAGTAGTAGTAAAAAAAAGATAGAGAGTATCTCCTTTACTTACTTTTATAGTCCCTTTATTATAGTCTTATCTTCCCTAGTTAAGGGCAGGGTTTTGCTATAATAGGCTACGCCCTAACGTTGTCTTAGGTCCTAGACCCTTAGTTATTCAATCCCCCCGATATATAAGTTTATAGCCCGAAGCTTAACTTTAGACCCTTTATTAAATTTATAAGTATTCTTCTAGTACCTTTGGCTCCTCGAGCACCTAGCCCCTTACATTTACTACATTTAGCCTTTTGACATAGCTATAGGTATCTAGTGGCTTTTTATATATTACTATCTTTTATAAGGAAGTTATATTAATAGAACTTTTACTATTGCTATACTATATTATAAAACTATTTTACTGCCTTTCTTTACTTTTTTTATATAGCTAAGTTAAGTTAGCTAGCCTAACGCTACGCCCTTACCTAGTTTCTTTAATACGTATATAGGTGACAGAGGGACGACCTCCACCAAAGTGGGCCGAGACGGGCAAGTTCACGCGGAAGATCGATGCGGCGTTTCATCTAGGCAAGTCAGCGGAGATGTACCGACAATTGAACAGCACCGAGGCGGCCATACTCACGCAGCTGCGGACGGGCAAGACGTTCCTCAACGAGTACCTGCACAAGATCAGGGCGGCAGATGCGGCAGCGTGCGACTGTGGGAGCATAGAATCGATAGCACATTTTCTCTTCGCATGCAGGCGATGGAGGCAGCAAAGGGCGAAGCTGAGACAGCAGCACGGACAACGGTTCGGGGAGCTGTCGTACGCGCTAGGAGGGTACTCGAGCAGGCAAGAGGGAGGAGAGAGCATCGATGGACCGATAGAGCGGTGGAAGGCAGACATGGAAGCAGTCAGGGCGACGATCGAGTTTGCGAGGAGCACGGTGCGTCTGCAGCCACACGAAAGGCATGTAGAAAGCAGAGACGAAGCAGAAGCAGAAGAGCGGAGACAACTGAGGATTCCCTCTGCTGCCTCGTGAGCGTAGAACGAGCTGTCTACATACGCGCCTCGGCCAGTGCGCTACCGATTAAGAAGCGCACGACGCCGGACATGCCCTGCGGACGCGAGGCCTCGACCAGCTATACAGCTTGCCGCCTACGGTAGTATAACATCTTTCCTTTTTCTTTCCTTTGTTGAGCATGAAGATAGGCATCGGACAAGCAGGACTCACGGTTGGCTTCTGAACTGGAGAAGGCGTAACGAAGCAAAGTGTACATAGCTGGCGCATCGTAACGGCCCATACCCACTGGGTGCATGGTCATAATAGAACACACACACACACGTAGATATTTTAAAATGCGTGGATAATGAGCGAGTAGAGGTATTATGTGGCAGAGCTCACAATATTGTTACTTTCTCAGCCACATATACCGTACCGGTATCACTGCAAAGCGCTACTGTAGTTTGGCAGTCAGTGCGCCGCGTCAGTCAACGCGCCACTTTTTACTAGTAAATTTCAAGAAAATCACTAACTTTAAGGCCTCATAACCCTACATCTAAGTAATTGTTTTTAATGATTTTTTAAAATTATAATAGGATACTATTTATATTAAAAATTTAAAATAAAGAAATATGTATTATATATACTAATACAGGTGTAAATTAGAAATTAGAAATGTATATGCTTTTACTAGTAAAAAGGCTATTTTTAATCTTTAATAACTTTATAATTATGTTATAATAAATTTTTAAAACTTTACTATGTATTAATAGCTATATATAGAACCTATATTTTTATTTATTAATCCTCAGCCCCTTTAACTTTTAATATATTTAGAATTTTAAAAATACGCTAATTTTCCGCTAACTAAAATTTTTTTTTATATAAGATAGCTAACGCTTAGTAACTATAGATATAGGTTCTATATAAAGCTATTAATATATAATAAAGTTTTAAAACTTTATTATAAAGTAATTATTAAGTTATAAAGGTTAAAAAATGGCCTAGAATATTTAGAGGATAGGTGTAAAGGTGTTAAGTCCTTCGGGGTAGCTGGTCCTAAAGGGGTAAGGGTTGGTTCTCGGGCAAGAGTATTAGTAATATAGATAAGGGGTACTAATACCTTGCGCGTATTAATAGGGTGTTAGTATTAAAAGTATATATAGTATAATTAAATTAATAAGAGGGCCTAAGTTAAATCTAAATAATAAATTAGTAAATAGGTTAAATATAATAGTAGAAGTCTACTATCGAGTTCCAATATATATAACCTGTCCTATAAATCTTAATAATCCTAAGAGTCATAGGAGTCCTAAAGTCCTATATGCTAAGATACTTCTAGGACGCCTGATACTTCTGGGACGCGTGACTGGTCACGTGATTCGTGGCTAAGTTAGGAATCTTAGCTAGGCGCATGGATAAGTGTCCATGCCCCGCCCCGCGTTATGTTGGATCTCAACGGATCTTAACAAAAGGCTATTATTAGCTACTTTTAAATAATAGCTATAGCAATCGCAGAGGCTAAAGCAAACATAAATATAGTAATAAAATAGTATAGCTATAAAGTAATAAAGCTTTAGGTTAACATCCACTCCCTGCCTAGGACGAACCCGCTAACATAGTTACGTTTTAAGCTATTTATAAGGTTTATTTTACTTCTTTAGATAATAGCCTCAGCGCATAAAAATATAGACACTAGTTATATAGAAATAATTATACCGTATGTTATGAGGCTCTCACACCTTGTTCCAATCCAGGTTAGGGCGGTAAGGTATCGTGGTGCTTCACGGATTATTTAGTAGTACAAGTTGATGCGACACTTAGCGCGGCTAGACAATCTAATCTTATAATAAATAAGATAACTATTAGTCTATATAGGAGAACGTACTCGCACAGAAGATATATAAGTTAACTACGAGGAAGGAAACAATAATAGGAAAGCCGCCACACTATATACTAGCCTATTCCTTCTTCGTAGTCCCGCCAAGGCCCTGTAGTCCCAGGGACTACAGTAGTCCCATGGGACTTCCCTTTATGCGGGACTTCGTTACGTGACTACTAACTAAGCTGCCCCGCGCCCTATTAGGTCCCGTTAACTCTGCTACTTCGTTAATAATTACTCTCTTGGCGTAATTGTCTGGCTTCTTCATCCTTGTGGGGTTCGTGGTCGTAACACCTTATATAATTAGCCCGTAGAGCAAGCGCATTATAACTATAATAAAACTAAACTTAGAGAAGTCTATAGCACTATTATACTAAGAGGACAGAATAAAGATTATAACTAGCACGTTAGCGCGCTATAGTAACGTTAAAGTAGGGTAGGTTATACTAGATACTTAGAATAATAAGGTAAATAAACCCTATACTAGCTCTACTATGATAGGCCTAAGGGAAGATTAAAACCCTTATATAGTAAAATTATTTATTATTATAAAAGCGCCAGAGGCTCTAGGGAGACTATACTATAAGTAAATTATAATTTTTATAAAAAACCTAACTATCCTTTAAGTAATTTACTAGCTAAAGAGATAGTTAGTTAGAATAATATATTATCTAAAAAATCCATTACATAACCTAGGACCTAAAGATATTAGAAAATAAAGTAGATCTTATATAGATTATAGTAAAATGCAGTAACGCTCTTATAAATAAAGTAAAGAAAGTAGTAAAGAAAACTATATAAAAGGGTAGTACGCCACCTATGCGTTAGCTTTAAGCTAAATTAACTATTATTAACACGATAATAGAAAGAGCACAAGTAAAAAGGACTCTGCTAGACGGCATAGGAGCATATAGCAAGCGGATAGATACAGCACTACTAGGACTACACACCCGCAAGTTATACAACAACCTTAGCAGATAAGAAGCAATAGTGTTAGCATAGCTACGCACAGGGATAATACGGCTAAACGCATATCTCTATTAGATTAGAGCAGCGGATTCTAGGGAATATGCTTATAGCTATATAAAAATACCTAAGCACTTCCTCTTCTAATGCACGCAATAGGACACGCTTAGGAAATAAATGCTAGAATAATTAGATAATATAAGGGGAAGCCTCTTATTCTACCTTAGAGAGAGAGCAAAGACAGTTCTAGCGAAGATATAGACACTAAGTATAAAGGTAGTAAAAGCGATAATTTAATACGTAATAGTAATAAAATACCTAAAAATAGTAAGCAGAGCGTAAAAGGAAAAGACTAACTTTTTTACTTAGTAGGTTCTACTTTATTTACTAAAGAAAAAATACTAAATACTTAAAAAATAGCCCTAAGATAACTTATTACTAACTACTTAAAAAAAACTCTAGATATATAGAGTTAAAATAAATAAATACAAGAATAGTTATCTATAAGGGCTAAAGAGAGTTAGGTTACTACTATAAGCTCTAGTATATAGTTAGCGTAAAAAGGCCCTTTAGGCGAGTGAGCCGGGCGTAATAAATCAATCAATCGATATCGGTCACCACTGTATTACCGCAAATGTGGCTGCGGTATTGCGAGTCAAAGTTGGGAACGAGTTAAAAGCGGAGATGGCGGAGAGACAAATAAAGTTTCGGGAGGAACCTGAGGCAACTGCGAAGGGGCTCCAGCTGCGATTAGGACAGAGATGGGACCGATGATAGTCGTGACAGGGAAATTACGATTGCTGCTGAGAGCTGGAAACTAATGGCTCTTAGTGTAATCATATCATACCATGTAGGCATGTCACGACAACTGCTTGTGAAGTGGTCGCTTCCATGACACCTCAACAAGAGTTCACTCACAGCCTCGTAGGTGTGACTCGATACTTCACTATACTCAACCTTCAAGAGTTCAGTAAAGTGATTGACAAGTACAGTGCATTCTATAAAAGGCGATATCCTTTATGTCCTTCGACCTTTTGCATACACCGACCTCGATCGCCAAAAACAAACGATCCAAGCCCCTAAAACTGTTTGCGGAAGCCCAACGAATTAAATATCCCATTCTCGAAAAGATAGCGACAAAGAGCTGGCTGAGGTGGCTTCGCATCAACCGGAAATCACAATCATGTGCCCCCCGAAGATAAAGACAGTAGTGGTAGTATCGATAAAGAAGCGAAAGGAAAGCCAGATATTCGGGAGTCAAAAGCATCACGCAACCCTGTGTGAGATGTCATGGGCGCTTGGAAGGCGAAAAAACTACTCAGAGGACCGGAGGAATCAGCAGACGGAGCAAACGAGCGCAATAGCTAGGGTCCGAAAATGACATTGCAATTTTTTGCAATTAGTTTGGCAACTCGTGGGGAATTTGAATTCCTTTCTCAAAACCATTGGGCGATGTGAAGTTCGCAATGACACACACTCTAGGACCTCGGGAACGTGCCGAGCGTTGTACAAACGACGATGTGGCACACTTCGATAGATTATCACAACAGCCTTACCGGCATCGCCGCCCCTTCCCTTCGTCTTGGCCACTGCGTCTTAAAGCACTTTTGGTTGCAAGCCCATCATAACTCACAAACACAGTAATCTCAAATACGGGTGGGTTGATGAGCACGGTCTATCTCTGTGCTACCTCTGTTGCGGTAACAAACCGTAGTCAAACTGGTGCTGTGCCGTAAAGCTGACCATATGCAGCGATGCGGAGACTATGTTCACTATGTTGTTTTGCTTTTCCGGACGTACGGTTTTGTCACTATCTGACAGTTAGCAGCAAGACATTCAAATACTTGCCTGGTATATTTGCTGCGCAAAAAGGCGACCATGAAGTTCAATTTCTTCGGCAACTGCCTACTAGTGGACAAGTCACGCAAATAAGGCATGGGACGACATTTTACACAATAACTTGATACGCCGAACAACCTCTGGTGAGTATCAACCGTAGCTGCAGTCACAACGGCTAACTAGAGTAGCTTCAGGTAGTCAGTTCACCCAAGAAGGCGCTTTCTCCTTCGTACCAGAATGGACGGAGCGAATGACGCCTCTGAAACAGGCGATCACAGCCCAGATTCGACTTAGGATGAGCTCTCAGCGGATGCTGTACCAGATTCACCGTACACAACCTCTCCTTCGACCGACGCTGGCGATATCGATGCGAAGTTGAAGAGAGAACAGAACCTGTCTGAGGAGCGGATGGACACTGCACTAGAGGAAGTAAAAGAAAGGGAGAAGCAAGCCGAAATGGAGCTAATGGAGCGAATTAGAGGTATACCCAAAGGGGCCGAGGAAGATAGATAGGATGATCATCTGTCGGTGGGAAGATTGAGTTGAGTTGAGTGAAGCTTCGCGAATTGTTATTTAAAGCATATCAAGTTTCGGCGCTTCTGGTTTTCAGTTCAAACTTTTTTCGTCGCTTGACTTGTTGTGTTCAGCAAAACACCATATGCTAGAATTTGGCCGCGCAACCTTGAAAGTGTTAGTGAAATCTCAAATTTCCTATTCTAGCAGCTCAACTAAGCAACTCACAAAAAGTCACTATCATCACCGCTAGGGACGTCGCATCGAACTCTTGTTTTGCGTCCAATATTACATGGTCCGCATATACCAGCAAAGATGCTTTCGCAGGCATGAACAACCAGTACTTCGTCTTGGGCTTCCCTTCAGGTAACGCTCTATCCATGACATGGGACCTTGACTTAGTTCACGCCGAAGCTAAGGTAGCGGGGGATGAATTCTACGGCATGGACTATGCACTTATCTCTGGTCCGGAGGCAGGACTATTAGGTCGCACGCCATGGGGTGGACGTCAGGCTGAAGCTATGTCTCCTGACCCATACCTTTCCGGTCTTATTCTCGGCCAAGCAATCACCGACATGAACTCAGCAGGCGTCATTGCTGGAGGTCGCCATTTCCTGCTGAATGAGCAAGAGACTAACCGAACCGCTGGTCTAGGCGGATCTACCACTATTCCGTATTCTAGCAACGCAGACGATAAGACTGTCCACGAACTTTATCTCTAGCCGTTTGCGGACGCAGTAAGATCAGGAATGGCTGCTGTTATGTGCGCCATGAACAGGGTCAACGATACGCTGTCGTGCGGAAATGGACGCCTGCTCAACGAGCTGCTGAAAGGCGAGCTGGGCTTTCCGGGGTTCGTTTGGCCTGATGTCGGAGCTCAGTCTTCTGCATTCGGAGCTGCCAATGGTGGCTCTGATTATGGTTCCTCCAGGCTCTGGTCCGAGTCCACCATCGAGACAGGCATCGCCAACGGCTCCCTCACTCAAGCGCGTCTTGACTGTTGAAATTGAGTGTAAGAGATATCAATTCTGTAGGCGGGAAAGCCGCCTATATAGGGCTAGCGTGCTCCTTCCGTATGCCGGGGAGCGCCTCCCTCAACATTGACGGCATGGCCATCCGCAACATCATCCCCTACTACTACGTTGGTTTGGACGACGGCAATCTTCCTTCTCAAGCTGAGACTACTAGGTACTGCAATGTTCGTGGGAACCACAGCCCTCTGATCCGCGAGATCGGCGCTGCATCTCTTGTCCTGCTCAAGAACAGCAATATTCCGGCGCTGGCCTTCCCCTCAACAAGCCTAGCACCCTTAGTCTTTTCGGAGCTCACGCAGAACCTGCTATTGCAGTACCTAACATGGCTTTCTCGGTCCAGGGCACTGATGGACCTCCCTACCAGAGCTGGCAACAAGCAAGTCGACTTGATAACTTAACTTAATTGACTTAATTGTAGCAAGTCAATTAAGTCAATTAGGGAGGCAAAAGTTATTAAGTTAATTAAGCAAATTATGCCTGTTTAATTAACTTAATTAGCAGACTTAATAGGCTATAATATAGGGGTAACTATAAGTTATAGGCGTTAGGGGGATCCTGCGCGAGTAAATTTTAACTTAAGATATATTAGACTTACTAGCGTTAGAGCCTAGCGCTGCCTAATATAGTATAGCGCTAATTATCTAATATCTCTACTACTTTAACCTACCTCTTACCCTCTACTAACGCCCTCCTCTATTAATATAGCGTCGCTTGATCGCTTAGAGGGTATAAACCGTAACCTCTCTTAAGTTTTTAGCTAGCGGCTTAAAAGCGAGGCGTTACAAACCCTCCCTAAAGATAGTAGCACTAATATAGCTACTAACGCGCTATTAGAGCTAGACGCTAATAAGAGCTCTATAGGCAACGCGCAATTAGCTACTAATAGTAATATTAAAGATAACAATAATAATTATAATAATATTAATTAGTAATGCTTGCTAGGTTATTATAAGCTATCTCTCGCCCTAAAGCGCAGTTAAAAGAGCTAGGTTTGGCAATATAGGTATCGCCTTTAGTACTATAAACAACACCGCCTGTATTAGCTCTACTATTATTACCACCTTTATAAGTAACTAGATAAGTTCTACTAAGCTAATTAATTAATAATGTTAATTACGCGCCATCTCGTAGAGCGTAAAGCTAGGCACCACGTTAATAAGGGCGGCTAAAAGTCTACCTTTTACACAATAATAACGATATTATCCTTTTAGTTATCCCTACTCGCCTATATCTACTATAAAGGCCTTATAGTATTTTAAAGTATTACTAACTTTATTACGTTAAGCTTCTTGCGCACGAGTTTCCTATAATTAGTACTTAATTAGGTAGTAATAAATAACTAGGCGCTCTTAGTAATTAAGGGCGTAGCTTTTCGCCACATGTTATAGCAGGCCAACCTGTTAGCTAAGGCGGAGATGTGGAGATCTTATAACACCTTACGAGCCTATATAATTGCGGAGTACAAGTCTTATATACCTGCTATTATTAATTATCTATAAGACGCGCGATTGGCCATCTATATCTCCTTTAATAATTAGACGTTAACAGGTAATAAACAGGCGCTAATAGGTATCTACGTCTACTATCTTAATAGCGATAGTAACCCTCGCGATTACGTATTAGGCCTACTATTACTAATAGGCTAATATACAGGCGCTAATATTGCTGCTATTATTAACGCCACGCTTAAAAGTTTTAAAATATTTACCTATAGCTTAGGTTACTTTATCCTTAATAATACTACTAATAACGACGCTACGATTAACGCCCTAGCTATTAAATATAACTTTAACGCTTACTATTAGCGTCTATGTTACGCCTGCTATATAATTAACCTCGCGGCCTAATAAATTATCTTTAGTAAAGATTGCAACGCCTTTAATAACGTAAATAAGTATTTTAATAATAAGATAGCGTTTCTTAAGGAGTAGTAGCAGGCTAGCCTATTAGGCGTACTTATTAACGTCGTTGTCTTTATCTGCACCTCTCAAGCTCGCTAGCTTTTTAAATAGTATTAGGTAACCCACAACGCCTAATTAGGTAGTAATAATAAGCTAAAGACGTTAGAGATTATTAAGCTAGTAAAAATAAAATAAAATTCTTATTATAACTATTTTACGCGCGCGCTCGAGCTCCGCGCACCCTTTAATAATTATATTAATTATAAACTTATTAAGTATTATTGCTATAGCACCTAATAACGTAATAATATGCTTAATATTAAGTAACGTTAGTTTATTAAAGAAGATAGCCTTACTACTAAGGACTAGGCGATAATTATAGAGTACTAAAGGATCTTACAACTATTTAAAGAAGCCACTATTTATATAGAGGGCAGGGGCGTGGCTAGCACGTTAGGTGCAATATAAGAGGTTCTCCCTACGCTCTTATAGCTTGCCACTACCCTTAACAAGATGCTCTTTTAATATAATAACGTTAACTTTAATAACGTTAATGCCCTAGAGGACTACATAAAAGCCACCTATAATATAGCTTATATAAAGATCCTTAAGTACCTGCGCAAGCTAAAGAACGCCCCGGCATATTACGTGGCTTGCTATCTCTACCCACACATAAAAGGCCTTATAGATAAGATATAGGCTATACCGCTTAATTACGACGAGGATCTCTATAAGGGGTGTCACACCTATAAAGGCTGGCTAGATAATTACCACGTTAGCTTTTAACGCTTATGGTTAGAGTTCAAAGATGCCGTATCTCCTATTAGTACGCTAGAGCCTCTACTAAAGAAGGCACGTACTAGGCTATCTAGTAGCTAGTTAGACTTTGTGAGAGCCACCCTACAAGGTAACAACGCCCGCCCAGTCCTCCGCCGTGATAAGTTTAAGCGGTGGATAATTAAACTACCTATGCTAGAGGACTCCCTATTTACGCGTAACCCGCTACTCTATTAAATAGGCAAGACTAATAAGTATCCTGTCTTATTACGCTTTACTCTTAATATCTTTAGTATCCCCGCCGCTGCTACTAATTATGAGAGGACCTTCTTAGAGTTAGGTAATTTATTAGAGACGAGACAATTATGCATAAAGGTAGATCTTCTATCTACGCTATAATTACTACGTAGCTAGAAGCGCCTTAGCTTAAAGCCTATAATAATAGTAAATAATTAATATACCAACGCTATCACTCCTAATAAGCTAGAGACTATCTATAAGATCTACGGTAGTTAATTACCCTTAATTAGCTTAGCAAAGTTATTAATTAAGTTAATTAAGTTAATAAATCGAGCCTAATTTACGCCATTAAGTTAATTAAGTCAAGCAAAAGCCACCATATCGGTTAATTAATCAAGTAATTCACCTCAACTTGATTGACTTGCTTGTTGCCAGCTCTGCTCCCTACCAGGGCCATCTTGTCTCGGGGTCTGGCTCTGCTCAACTCTCGCTCAGCTATGTCGTCACGCCGTACCAGAGCATCATGAATTGTGCTATCGATGACGGGTCTATGCTCTGGTGGATCATGGACGACACATACTCCTCCTCTAGCCGCGGTGGCTTCAGCGGCGGGATCGGTGCTCCCGGCAGTGGAGGCGGCATCCCCGCCGGTATCGGCCAGTCCGGCACGTCCATCTCCCCTTCCTTCACCAACTACACCGCCGACTCCGACGCATGCCTCGTCTTCCTCAACGCCTTCTCCGGCGAAGGCGCCGACCGCACCGAGCTCTCCAACGCCGCCCAAGACGCCATGGTTACGGCTGTCGCCTCGGACTGCGCTAAAACCATCGTCGTCGTCAGCACCGTCAGCCCGCACCTCATGAAAGCCTGGATCGAGCACTAAAATGTGACTGCCGTGCTCTACGGCGGGCTTCTAGGCCAGGAATCCGGAAACGCGATTGCAGACGTGCTCTACGGCGAGGTTAATCCCAGCGCCCGCCTCATCCACACTATCGCGAAGGACGAGAAAGATTACCCTGTGGGGGTTTGTTACGAGGCGGACTGCGCCTTTGACGAGAGCGTATACATCGATTACAGGCACTTCGACAAGTTTAATATAACATCAAGGTACCCTTTTGGATACGGATTGTCATACACTACATTCACATACTCGGACATTAAGCTCAATAGTATTGACAGTGCTGCGTTGAATAATACGTGCCCCACCGGCGTCCCCACGCTTGGCAGTAAAAAAGATCTCTTCGACACGGTTCTCAGCATCGACGTCACGCTAACTAACACGGGCGACCGTGCTGGCGCGGAGGTCGCGCAGCTATATGTGGATTATCCGGCTGAGGCGCAGCAGCCGAAGAGGCAGCTTAGGGGGTTCAAGAAGGTTGGGCTGGGGAAGGGGGAGGAGAAGAGGGTTTCGTTTGAGTTGAGGAGGGATGTTAGTTTTTGGGACGGTGGGATCAAGCGATTTTAGGGGTAAAGTGTTAGTTACGGTCTAGGTGGATGCTGGATCGGGCGTGTGTGCGTTTGGACG
>ML976674.1:632550-646099 GCA_010015655.1 Bimuria novae-zelandiae CBS 107.79 | reverse complement strand
GGGGGGGGGGGGGGGGGGGGGGGGGGGGGGGGGGGGGGGGGAGTGCAGAGTGAATCTTGTAGATATGCAAAGGATAGTCACAACAAACGACGTAGCGATCTGCAAAGGTTTTTAGAGTCACAGCTTGATCGCGTCAGTGTGTGAAGCGCCGACGCACTTAATATTGACACCCTACTTGCGCCAATCCAGCATCCTTCCAGCTTCCTCATCCTCCCTCGACGACCTCACAAACATTCCCTCTCTACCCTCTCCTCCTTTCTACACCTCCCTTCGCACACCCCGCACACCTCTCCTCTAACCACCCCCTATTTGAATACCTATTCCTCACTCTTCCCAACATCTCCAACGCAGCAAACCCCAAATCCTGTTCAGAGCAACATACGTTCAAGCTTTACAAGTATCATGGCACAGCAGCGTATCTCATTCCAAGACCGGAGTTTTATTAGGCGCATAGGTAGTAGTAGTGGTAGAAGAGGACGATGCCCTACTCATGGAAAGTCCTCCGCGAGTTCGTCGTCGAGATAGTAATGCTGCAGTGGGTAGCGAGTTGCAACGCTCGACGACGACGCACCCACCCACCCGGCGAGTAGGAGCACTGGAAGACGGGAGAGGCGCGGTTGACATGCACGCGATATGGTATGCTCCCTGCTGAAGAGCAGCGACAGTCACTGTAACAAGTCCGCGTGAAGTGGTTGCGTAATTCCACGGCACGCTTTGTATTCGCTGCAAGTGCAGAAGTTGGCACAAGAAAAAAAAAAAAGGAATGCTGAATGGGGTCTATGACCATGCCGCGTGAACGCTAAACAACGGTGCTCGCCGTCGCCGACCCACCAAGCCTCGAATGGGACCAACCATGCAAATCATACACACAATACCAACCCCATCTTCCAAAATCCCCACAACACAGGGAAAAAAAACGCTAATTGACACCCGCCAACCCCGGCAACTCCCTCATCTCCCTCTGCACCTCCCTCACCAACGCCAAAAAATCCCCTTTCTCCACCTCATTCGCAAATTCGACCCTCGCGCCCGTAACCAACCTCTTCTTCTCCTCCCCCCTCCCCTTATCCGTCACGCTATCCTTCCTCTTCCCCTCTATCGGCACCCTCAACCCCCTGATCTTCACCCCTTTGCCGCCTTCATCCTTCACCCTCACCGGGGCCGCTGCGTCGTTGAGGTAAAAAGCGAGATACCCGCCACGGAACTGCGGGGAAAAGTGTATGAGCGCAATGACGGCGAGGGTATCTGCGTCTTCCCAGATGCGCAGGGTTTCCATGCCGCACATTTGCTCGGCGTAGGCGAAGGCGCCGCTCAGGCCGTCGTGCAGGCGGAGGGTTTTGAGCGTGCGGTAGGTCGCGAGGAGGGTGCGGCCCATGAGCTCGTTTTGGAAGAGTGCTGCGCCTGCTCCTATTAGCTCACTTCCTGTCCCACGCTGGGAAAAAGATTATGAGAGCGAGAAAAATAAAGAGAGGGGAAAAGCCTTACTTTGCGCCTCATCAAACACATAATTAATCCAATTCGTCTTCACACTCCGCTGCACGCGCTGGCCGTACCGCACATCGTGAAACTTGAGCTCGCACGGTACCGTGATGGAGATCTTGGTCGGGCTGAAGTAGCTCGAGTAGGGGACATACATTTCTCCATCCACCATTTTGAGCTCGAGACGCACCGTGTTGTCGGCGCTGAAGACCCAGATAGACGTCATGATGCGGATGTCGTCGTGCGCGTCGGGCATGGGCTCGCGCTTGCGGACTACGGCGATGCGGCAGTCGTCGCAGGCGGTGATCATGGAGACGGTGGGGGAGTCGGGGGAGGGGGAGACTTGTTGGGCGTATTCGACGGTGGTGCCGCGGCTGTGGGAGGTGGTCAGATGAGTGTGGATTGAAGGCTTGTGGGCGTGAGATGTGGGAGAGGGGGCTTACACGTCGCATAGAATAGCCGCGTTCCGGAACGCCGCCTTCTCGAACTGCTCTTTTTGAATCAATGTCATTGAACTGCGATGCAGCTGCTTGATCTCTGATTCTGTGGATTGGGACTGTGCGTGGTTCCCTAAGCTCAGTCCTGACATTAGAGAAGCTGCGTCACTCGCGCTGGCACCTGCATCGACATCAGGGAGTGGTGGAAGGCTCATGGTTGGTGGCGGAAGCATGGGAGAGAACACACCGGAGTCTGGCTTATAGCGCGCCTCTCGTTCTGCCACTGACTTGGCAAGACTGGGGCCTTTGGTGGACGGGTGTCGAGATAGGTATGCGTATCGGAGGGGCGCTTTGGAGTCATGGCTAGAATCTCCATCGGAGGACGCTGTGCTCACGGCAGAGTAGCGTGATCCTGGGCCACCGACACTGAACTCGGGTATGCGTTTTCGAGCTACCTGTGGAGAGGATAAGGTTGACCTGGGAGGAGAAGAAGGCGCGGACATCTCCGGCGAGCCATACGTGGGGGGCGGAGACTGAGGGCGAATGGACCTCGTCGAGTTTTGCCGCTTAGGGAAGAATTCCGCTGCCGAATAATGCTCCGGAGGAGTTTTTGATGACTGTAGTGGTTGCAGTGAGTTACCTGGAGTGGCTTCTGGCGAGCCGGCCATCGTATTTGGTGTAGGAGGCAGGTGCGACCGGCTTGCAATGTCTTTCACGATGCGGTTGGCCTCATCTAGTTGTTGGCTGAGAGTGCGTGTCCGATGCTGGATACTGTCCACCTGCTCAGCGATCGGATTGACTACGCTTTCGAGATGTGCTAGTGATTTGCTATAACGATTAGCAATGTAAGCGCGAATTTAACAGCGTCCAGGTAGTACCTCTGCACAGCTCGCATCGTAAGATTAATCGTGTTTGCGTGCATTTGGAGCAGATATCGCAGGTTCTGGAGAGATCCTCCATCGGTGGTCCACATCATGGTCTTGTACTGGGCCAGGACCATATCGCTCCACGACCTTTCCACGGCAAACCCACCCGAGTTGCGAGTCTTCCTGACTACCTGATACTGATCCAGAAGGGATTCCAGGTCGTGGACCGCCCGCGAGCAAGAGTTAATGATGGTGGCCATTCCATCCTGAGTCCGGATGTCTGCTTGCTTGAGCAGGCTGTCCTCGGATTCAGCAAAAAGGGCCTCGGCAAGTAACTTGAGAGCTTTGGCGAGAGCATTAATCTCCACCTCGACGTCGTAGAATTCGGTGGGTGAGTGGGTCCGACCCGCAGTAAAGGCACGCCCGATCTTCCATGTTGTTTGGGACAGTATCAAAATATCGCCGATGCTGGGGACCGTCATCCTGGTCGCTGGCGCTGCATGGGCGAACTGGATAGCGGCTGAAATGGATTCGTGCGAGTTCAGCAGGGGTGGCACGATTCACTTTCCACGGTTGCTGGGTCGTTTCAGTGGTTCTGGATAGCAGGAAAGGCAATGATATGGTGAAGAGGAGCGATATACGTAGGTGTGAGTCGCGTGGGGGCATGTGCATGGCAACTGTCAAAAGCGCACGGAGCTTGGGGTGCAAGCCTCTGACCGTGGGAACCGTCTAGGCTTTTGCAGGGCTGGTTCGGGTCCATCCTGACGGTCAGGATGCTCTCTGACTGATGCTTGAGCTCGCGTTTTGAAGATGCGGTCGAGGGCGGGCCGAGATATTGTTTGGCAACACGTGGGGCTAAGAGGGAGCGGTTATTGGTGTCTCCGCGTACTCCTGCAGTGCTAGGGCGCAGCACGAGAACAGGCATGGTAGTCTTATTGGGGCACACTTTGGGTTGCGGAAGGCGTCGCCTACGTCCGGCGATAGCATTACGAGGCAGACTAAGAAGTAGTATACAGGTCTAGTAAAAGCCACATGCCACGCGTTTTGTTGCGTGCTGCATCCATTGAATTTCGTGCATTAGACTACATGCTCGGAACGTGCTCCACGTGTGGACTGCCGAAACATGGAGAGGACAAGTGCGCGCAAGAAAGAGGAGAATCCGACAACCGGATAGACGAGGCTCTGCCGTCTTTGCTCCCGTCTATCCATGACCCATGATGACAGTTGCGCCGGATTATAATGGTACGGTAATATACAGCGAGCGCCTCTCAGCCCTCGATACCCAATGCAATATATGCCGATTCGTGATGTTTACGCAAGAGGAGAGAAGAGTCTGTAGGTTGCGGTCAGCCTTCACCGCTCTGCAGCCCCCGGGGACCAGCAGCTCGGAACGGCACTCACCGGATGAGCGACGGCTTCGGCTCGCTCCGAGAGTATCCGAGATAGAGAATCAGAGGGAGGTAGCCGTAGTGGATCGCGACGCGGGAGACGTCGATGATGCGGGCAATGCGCTCCTGGATGCGAGTGAGTAGACAATTGAGTGACGGGATAGAAGATACGGACCTTGGACTCTTCGGAGAGTTGGAACATGGTGGATGGGTCGGAGGAAGCGGCGATCGAAGGGGTGAGAGTTCCGTCGGGGCTGTGGTGTGATGGCGGTTCCTGTTTGATGGGCGATGAATGCGATGCTCTTCGCCTGAAAGTTTCGCGGAGCTCGCGCACGTGCCACCGCGTCGGCCAAGCCGCTACCTGGCGGAGCTTCAATTTTCGAGCTCGCCGTCGTCAACAACAACACCACCACCAGCCTTCGCAACAGCTTGCACGTATCACCTGGGACGACTACCACGTCTTCGGTCGTTAGTCATTATACAACTGTGTGAACTCCGCCATGGCAGGTCCTGCCACGCGCCACTGGTCAGTACTAATCGCGACTTCCACATCTGTATCGCGCCTACTAACTTTGGCCAGGGAGCAGAACAAGGAAGCGACCGTCTACGTCGGCAACATTCACGAAGATGTGACGCAGCAGCTTCTGACCGAGCTCATGAACCACCATGGCCGTGTGCGCACCATCAACATGCCCGTGGATCGTGTCAACGGCAAGCACCAGGGCTTCGGTTTCGTCGAGTTTGCAACCGAGTCGGACGCCGACTATGTCATATCAATTCTCAACGGAACGCGACTTTACAACACGGCAATACGCATGAACAAAGCTTCTGCGGACAAAGCGAAGAGTGTGGAAGTGGGCGCCGAGCTGTTCATCGGTAACCTGGATGCAATGGTGGACGAGCGGGCATTATACGACACTTTCCTACGCTTTGGACAGCTTGTCAGTGCTCCCAAGATTGCGCGCGATGAATTCAACATCTCGAAGGGCTATGGCTTCGTCTCATACGCCGACTTCGACGCCTCGGATGCGGCCATCGCGAACATGCACGGCCAGTACATGATGAGCAAGCAGATATCCGTCCAATACGCGTACAAGAAGGATGGCCAGGGCGCGCGTCACGGAGACGAGGCGGAGCGTATGCTCGCCAAGCAGGCAAAGGCTCACGGCGTGGCGCCCGCTGTGCAGCCTCTACCGGCACATCTTTTCCAGGCACCTGCCCCGCAAGCGCCTGCGGGACCTCGCGGCGTTCCCGGTGCACCGAATGGACCGGCAGGCTATGGAGGACCTCCTCGCGTCCCGTCTCAAGCTCCGCCGTCCCTTCCACCGCTACCATCAGGTCTTCCGGCTAGGCCTCCAAGCGGTGCTCCTCCGGCCAACTTCTATCCTCCGCCACCAGGCTTCCCGGGAGGCGCACCTCCACCAGGTTTTGCACCTCCACCTCCAGGCTTTGGACGGTAGACTGTAATGAAAGAACATCTCGGCTTGCATGGAATGGCGTTTTGGAATTCGACTAGATAAGATACCCAATCAAAAGCAGTTTCAACTTCATTTGCTCTACATTTTCGACGCTATGATACAGCATTGTTCGATTTTTCATGTTGAAAGGGGGGTCCAGGAACATTCCGTGCGCTCCTCCTCTTAGCATTTTCTCCGCACGATGCATCATTCACACATCAGTACTTATGAGTCTAACGTTCGCAGAAGCGCTGACTGGTGGCAAATGCCAGAGATCCACGGGTACCCGCTCATCACATGACCAAACGGCTGCCTGCCCAACATTTCAAGCAGCTGAGAAAAATAAGTCTCGCACGCTCTGGGCTCTGCCACCGCACAGCACACAGGATGCCTCTCACGATGAGTTCTTACATCCACAGTGAAGCCGCCCCCGACCCGTTGACGAACGCCAGCCTTCAACTCTTGCTTCCGCTGGATCTCACACCCATACATCTAAGACCGAAATCTTGCAGGCTTGGTCGTCTCGGGAAGCTACTATCCGAGCTACTTCTTTTGGTCCTCGAAGAACTCCCTTTGGTGGCCCTTATACGCTTCTGTAACGCAATTCGACAAGCGCACAATATTGTGGACTATATGCTAAAATTCCGCGACCTTGTCACTTACACTCCGTAAGTGCTTAAGGGTATACTGGCCGTGCAGATTAAAGTACACATTACGTTGCTGGAGGGTCTGGGGAAAGGTACGACAGAAGGAGTGCGAACTATGTGGGTAGTTAGGGCAATATGTGTGGCTGCCTACAGTTGAGCGCATGTGCTTTCACTGCGCATAATGGGGACTAATACCTTTAACTAAGGGGGAAGTGATGAAGAAATACCGGCACAGTGAAGCGGAGGTTATTACTATCCCTTCGTGCCGCTTTCTACCTGCTACCTTTGTTGGGGGTTTGTACAACTGCGCCTTTGAGGTCACGGGCGAGCATATTCTATACGACAGCAAGTTTGCTGCGGATTGGGCTTCTAGAAAAGGCCAAGAAAAAGTCAAATTTCCGGGACATGCGAGTGAAGATATACGGGTGCAGTACACCGTTAATGGGGCTGGCATCAAACTTCCGCGGTATGGCGGATGGGAGTACTTGGCATCACCGAGACAGCCAGAACACATGGTACTGCCGTCCCACCTTCTGCCACGGCGTTGTCGCCGTGATATGTTGATGGTCGTAGCGCCGTGGGTGTCAATGGATGGGTCGGAAACCGGCGTGTTTTGCAGCAAATGTCTGCACACGCTGGAGCAAGATATTATTTACACAGCAAGTCGGTTACAAGAGCATCTGAAAACGTGCCAGGTCCGGCCGTCGGACGATTATGCGAAGTTCTCCAGGTTTCTGCTAAGTAAGAAGTCGCAGCTGGTGTTGGCCATGCCACGACCCACAGACAAGAGCACGGAAGCAGACTGAGAAAATGGGAAGTGGACGCTCGCAACGAGGGAACTTCACCCAGTCGGGAATTCCCCAAGAGAGAAGGACCAGGCAGAGTATATACTACCATACGCCTTACTATCAAGAATGATAAAAGCGTGGTTTTGTTCCTGAAGCATAAGTGAAGCATTTAAGCCTCTACCTTCCCTCCACATAAACCATTCACGCTTTTTCTTGTCAAACCCATGAATATAAACCTCTCCACACTCTTGTTAACCCTCCCACCTTCTCCTCTGTCTTGTACCCCTCCACGCTCACCTCGGCACACTCCTCTATCTACTCCTCCCTCCGCCCTGACTTCTACCCCTAAACCCTTTTCCTCTACTAGTACCGTTAGTATACTTCTTCTTCTTCTTCTCCTCTTCTCCCTCTTCTCCCTCTTTCCCTCTCCCTTTCTACCCTCTTCAATGAACGTATATTATTAGCGCCATATTCCATCCTGCCTACACGCTTAACTATACCATTCTGGCAGACGCGGTCACGCCGCCGAACCCCTTTCCTCCTAAATATTCAAACCAGCGTGGTGGTGACTGGCACAGTGATGGGCTAATAGACAACTAATATATATTTAAGGCAGGTGTTCACTACATTTATTGGTTTACGACAACCATGAAGCCACCAGAGTTGGCAACAAGCAAGCGATAGGCAGATTTATTACCAGATTAGGACTGGCACGGACCTGAGGGTGATCTTTCAACGCTTAATATAGTAATCAATCTGCCTATCGCTTGCTTGTTGCCAACTCTGGAAGCCACTGTCTCCATGAGTTATTCTCCCACGGATCCAGCCCACGCTACACCTCAGCGCCACAACTTTGTCGGGTTATTAATTTCTACTGCACCCTGCGGGCCGTGCGATGACTGCCTTAGGAACAGATCTCGAAGTATTCCACGAGTGTCACACAAGGCGATAGATAGCGACTAGCCATATAGGGTTTAGCGCGAACCACGCTGCATCCAACAACCCTTCTCCGTCACTTCGCTTTCGCCTGTACGTCAAAGCAACCTCGACTATCATCCAAAAGGCCATGGCCGTTAGCGAAGCGAAGCCGTTTCGCTTGTTAGATTTGCCGCTCGACCTGCGCTTGATGGTATACGAGCGTGCCAGCGTTCCACGTAAGCACCGTTTTGGGCATTCACGATGGGAACACCCACTGACGCGATGATGTAGTGACGAGGCATGACCACATCTTCGCAGAATCCTCTGAAGGGAAATTAGAGCCCGTGATCACGCTCGTGACCAAGTCTGTACCGGTCTCCCTTCTGGCGACCTGTCACGCGATCTACGAAGAGGCTCGATCGATCTTCCAACACGAACTGGACGTCTTGCGTCATGAGCCGACGCGGCTCATAGTGAGACACAGAAAGATCAGACCTGCCATGTTATGGTTCTTAAAGTTAACCGACTCTAGCAAATATTCAAATGGGCCTTCTTTCCTATCGAGTTACCACAACTGGCATGCAGCGGCCTCAACGTCTGCTGAGCCATTGGAACGCACGGTTACTCTCTCCATTACTTTTCAGAGTTTCCTCGAGGAGGAAGGTTCACATCCAGTGATGCCTCCAAACGATATTCTCGCGATCTGCGAACTCCTTGATGAAGAATTGTGTCAGAACTTGAAAGCCGCTACTGGGGCCGCCAATGGGGGCCCTCGAGCATGGTATACGATGGTGTTTGTTATACCGAATGGTGTCTTGGGTCAATCCGGCGAAATGTTTTATATACCCCATCACCCGAACGTTGAGCTGGAGTGGTTTATCCCTCAACAAGATGGTTGAGGCCTACAGCTGGAAGTGGATGACGAAGTTCCACGCTATCGCATCGAGAAGGAACCATGAAAGGCGGATCATAAGATATGGGCAGGTGGATGAAGGTACAGACTCCAAGGAAAATGATAATACGAAACGTGTCGCGTTTGTCTAACCACACAGGCATCCTACATCGATTATCACGATGTGAATAAACATCACTCTATCAAATTGTTGAAGAAAACGAAAATTTCCATCATCATGCTAGCTCGTGTTGGAAGTCGCTTGCGGTATTTCAGAATCGCCATTTGGTCGGGGTCGAATTCAAGTCTATTCGATTTCAAGTCTATCACCGCGCCTACTGCTATCCTTTACTCATTGCAATAACGCAGACAGCTGACCAAGTTCTTCTTCAGTTGTCGCAAAGCTCGTTACGAACCGACACAGCTGTTCAGTATCTGCAACCTCAAGGCCCTCGGGTATAGACCAACTATAAAAAACAGCGCCCTTCTCTCTCGCACTTGCGACCAGCGATTTAGGCAAGACCACGAAGAGCTCATTCGATCGCGGCTTCCCCACCACCCTCGCTGACTTCGACACACCAAACTCCTGCGCGAGCTTTGCCGCCATGCTGTTCGCATACCTCGCGAGATCAAGGCAAAAAGGCCGTCCCGGAAATACGCATCGAACTGCGTAGAGATAAACCGCGACTTCGAAAACAGCTGCGCAGCACGCTTCCTAATATACGGGAAATCGGCTGCTTTCGACTTGTCAAACAGCACAACCGCCTCCGCGCACCAACACCCATTCTTCGTCGCGGCAAAAGACAGCCAGCGGACGCAACGCCGATCTCCGCGACTACTACCTATACAACCTATCCTTGTTCTGCTCCTACCACCTTATGTATGTGGATGAGTCTGGATGTGACAAGCGAGTCGGGTTCAGGCGAACAGGGTGGTCTCCCCTTGGCACGACACCTGTGCAGATTGCTAGGTACCAGCGCGAACAGCGGTGGCAGATACTACCGGCATACACACAGGAAGGAATCCTGCTGTCACGTGTGTTTCAGGGTACAACTGACAGTGCTGTCTTTGAAGACTATAATGAGCAGTTGCTCCACCACTGCAGCAGGTGGCCGGAGCCGAACTCGGTGCTTGTGATGGACAACGCATCTCTCCACCACACCGAACGAATCAAGCAGACGTGTGCTGATGCAGGCGTGAAGCTCATGTACCTACCGCCGTACTCGTCTGACCTCAACCCGATCGAGGAGTTTTTCGCTGAACTTAAGGCCTTCATCAAGCGCAGCTGGAGCACTTACGAGGAAGTCTCAGCCCAAGGGTTTAACGTGTTCCTAGAGTGGTGCGTGGACCAGGTAGGCAGCAAGCAGCAGAGCGCGAAGGGTCATTTTAGGCATTCTGGCTGGACTATCGACGAGGTATAAATGCATTCTTGTCTAGACTTGACATTATTGACCTTAACATTGTTGGTTTCTTCAACGGTAGCTTATGCATGTCATTCTTGTTTCCTCCCAAATATAGCGCCATGAACTCCGCCGTTGATGACGCCGGTTTGCAGGCCAGAGTTCTGGTTGCCAAAAGTTACACTGCCCACTGTGGTTGAACTGGCCTGACCCTTTGCGGCAGCTTTGGCGACTGCTTCTTCCTGAGCCCTGGACAACAGCTCGTCCAGTAGTCTCCGCGATGCGACTATCGCTTTGCGCTCCTCTTCATACTGCTGCAACGCTTTAGTTTTGTCTTCATTGGGCTCGGCTACGACTCCATCGTCGCTGCTGAGGTTCAGCTCTTCCAGCTTGTTATCCAGGATGATCAGCTGTTTGTCTGTCGCCGTGATCGCACTCTTCACCTCCTCCTGCTTCTCAGAAATCGTCTTCTTGATGTCCTCTGTGATGTGGCTATGGCGCACAGAGCTATACCTGTAGGACAAATAAGCTACACTTGTCAAGTCAAATCTACTTAGTCAAATGCTGTTACTTACAAAGTTGCTATGCTCACAATAGAATTGACGGTCAGTTTGCAGTTTTGGAGCTGCTCGGACATGGCCTTGATTTGCCCTTGCTTGAAGAGTCCTACTTTCGCGCGATCTTGCCACCCTAGTTTCCCATCATCCGAGTGCCTAGTCCATCGCTGAAGGTCAGTCCGGAAGAGAAAGCACGCTTGCGTGCAGCTGCTGATTGTCCTCTCCGACTCTTTACTAATATCTGGGCCAAGTAACTGCCACTCCCTATTCTCTACGCTTTGGAGAAGGCCAAGCGCTGCATCGACAGAGTGGACATCCTCTAGCAGGCGTCTGACAGTCTTTGGCGCGTCTTTGAGCTGCTGCAGGTCGTTTAGAAGCAGTCGCACGCCTTCCAAGGCTGGCGCAGTGATACCCACGACTGCGGCTGTAATGCTGAGTGGGTCGGCCATTGCGGATCTGACGGCGATAGAGGAATAAGGAAGGGCAAGAAAATGCTAGAGTAGAATTCAGATTCAGGAAGGAAGAGAATAGAGCAACGCTTCTCAGCTGAACACATGCGGCTGAAACACGGCTGAGACTTTTACGACAGACAGCACACTCGACTATCACATACCTTACAACTACGGTATGGCGCTGACGGCATCCTTTAGCGACATGAACTATGGCATCCAGGCCGGCATCATCAATGGTGCTGTAAACCCCACATTTAACCTTCCGCCTGGTGAGTTGCGAGACGATCCGAGCTCAACGGCGCCAGACCCAGCGCTAACCTGCGGCCCTCCGCCTAGAGCGCCGCGAGACTCCACCACAGCCTTCGATTGTGATACCCTTTGCGCGCGATGCGGACTTTATCGAGCGAGGGACGCTGCTCGACAAGCTCTGCAAGCGACGTGCGCTGCCAGACGCGAGGCACGCAATTGTTGGCCTAGGCGGGGTAGGGTGAGCAGCACGAACGCTTCTTGCACACGGACCAAACACGACACACTGACGGCCGTGCAGCAAGTCGCAGCTTGCGATCGAGCATGCCTACCGCACACGCGAGGCGTCGCCAGGGACGTGGGTACTATGGGCGCACGCCAGCAGCACCGCCCGGCTCGAGCAGAGCTTTCGCGACATCGCCGACCGCGTCAAGATCGCAGGACGGCAGGACCCGGAGGCTAACATCTTCAAGCTGGTGCACGACTGGCTCTGCGATAGCAAGCAGCCATGGCTGCTTGTGCTAGACAACGTCGACGATGCCGGCTTTCTGCTCGATGCCGAAACTGCTAGTTCGAAGAACGCAGCCAAACCGTTGCGCGAGTACTTTCCCCACTGCGAGCGCGGGTCGATTCTTGTAACAACGCGAAACATAGAAGCGGCGCTACAGCTGGTGGAGCAGCGCGACATCATCGCGCTCGATCCGATGAGTGATTTGCAGGCCCAGACTCTACTCAGAAAGAAACTCGGAGTGCAAGCGACCAGCGGTAACGCCGCTGAGCTCACTGAGCTCGCTACAGTACTTGAGCACATGCCTCTAGCCTTGGTGCAGGCTGCTGCATATATCTCGCAGAGAGCGCCGCTGTGCTCAGTAGCACAGTACCTGGACCAGTTCAGGAAGAGCGAGCGCAAGCGGATGAGCCTTCTCAATCACGACAAAGGCCAGCTGCGGCGCGACCGGGAGGCGAAGAACTCGATTATCACGACGTGGCAGATCTCGTTCGAGCATATCCAGCAGACACGCCCGTCAGCGGCAGACCTGCTTTCGCTGATGAGCTTCTTCGACCGGCAGGGGATTCCAGAGACCCTGCTTCAGTATCGTGCTAAGCAAGGAGACGCCCCGAGAAGTCAGGAAGAGCGCGGCGACGATGACTGGGATAGCGACGAAGAAGATGGTGCATCGCAATCGAGCGCTGGCGATGACTCATTCGAACAGGACGTAGTGACACTGCGGAACTTCTGCTTCATCTCTGTCGACACCAATGGCACGAGCTTTGAGATGCACGCACTAGTGCAGCTGGCGACACGGAAATGGCTTGACTCAAGCGGCAGGCTCGAGCGGTGGAAGCAGCAGTTCATTAGTAATCTCTGTGCAGCGTTTCCGACAGGAGAGTACGAGAACTGGACAGCATGTCAGGCGCTTTTCGCGCATGCTAAGGCTGCTGTAGGGCAGCGGCCAGAAGAGAAGTTGTCGCTAGTAGAATGGGCTACACTACTCTATCGCGCAGCATGGTATGCGGAGAAGATAGGCAACATTGCTGACGCTACGACGCTAGCTGTGAAGGCAATGAAAGTGCGGAAGAAGGTGCTAGGCCAAGAGCACGAGGACACGCTGTGGAGTATAGCAATGGTTGGATTGGCATACAAACTTGGAGGCCGATGGAACGCAGCCGAAGAGCTAGAGGTGCAAGTAATGGAGACTTGCAAGACGAAGCTCGGAACGGACCATCGCTCTACGCTGATCAGCATGGCCAACCTAGCGTTGACATACTGGAATCAAGGGCGATGGGACGATGCCGAAAAGCTAGAGGTGCAAATAATGGAGACTTGCAAGACGAAGCTCGGAGCGGACCATCTCGACACGCTGACCAGCATGGCCAACCTAGCGTCGACATACAGGGATCAAGGGCGATGGGGCGTTGCCGAAAAGCTAGAGGTGCAAGTGATGGAGACTCGCAAGACGAAGCTCGGAGCGGACCATCCCGACACGCTGACCAGTATGGCCAACCTAGCGTCGACATACT
>ML976674.1:617246-632357 GCA_010015655.1 Bimuria novae-zelandiae CBS 107.79 | reverse complement strand
ACGCTGACCAGTATGGCCAACCTAGCGTCGACATACTGGAATCAAGGGCGATGGGACGATGCTGAAAAGCTGTTCATGCAAGTGATGGAGACTCGCAAGACGAAGCTCGGAGCGGACCATCCCGACACGCTGACCAGCATGAATAATCTCGCCTTTACCTGGAAAGGCCAGGGCCGAGATGCAGAGGCTATTGATCTGATGAGAGAATGCGCACAGCTTCGTCAGCAGATGCTTAGAGCTGATCATCCTGATTCGGTGTCTTCTTCGGTGGCATTGGCTCAGTGGAAGGCAGAGCAAGCAGTTCCAGACTAAGTAATACGTTGTTAACAAGTATAGCTATTGTAGTATCTAATAAAGCCTTTCTGTTACACAAGGAGGTGTAATGTATTTGCGTGTAATCCTGTATTATTGCGAGTAAGCTAGCGAAGCCACACCCTTTGCATCTGTACACTAATTAACTATTTTGAATCTCTAGTACCGGTGTAATAGTGATTGGTTGAGTGTGAGCAAGGGCTATCCTAGTACGACAGGGGTTTCACGAAATCTTTCGAGTTCGTAAGGGTAAGGCCGGTTTCGCAAGGAGCTGTAGCCCAATCTAGACCTGATCAATCGTGCACCGCGTTGCAGCGGTCCCAAGGACCCACCGCTGCGGTACCTGACGCGCCGATAGCTATCTTAACCCCTAAACGCAACCCTATTGCACCGCCGTTCCTAACTAAACTGGCAGCACCATGGAAGAACTGTACACGGAAGCCCACCGAGAAGAGCACACAGTATTAGAGATCACAGGAATGGCTTAATTTGTCCTTAGATAAAAGTAGGTGTATTCTAGTCGAAAATAGTTAACCTACCCTGTAGATAAAGAAGAATGCTACGAATAAAGACCTGCTCTCCGCTTTAATAGACATTATCTAAAAATAAAGCGAAACTATCACCAAACTAGGACGCGAAATTAGAGAAGTAAGATAGAAATAATAGGTCTTTATAGACTAAAATATTAACCTTCTTAATAAAATCGCTAAGCTTAAAACGCGTGTTAATGACCTCTTGTTAAGTATCCCTGGCACGCGTAGCTGGGCGGCGATAGTAGCGGAAGGCGAACCTACTAGGTTTAACGCTACTTCTAGGGCGCTAGCAAGCCACATGCACGCTAAGATAGCCAGGCCCTCCCCTATTAACTTACTCTATTGCATAATTGACACCTCGAGGACGGGACATGAAAATAATAGGACGTTAGCAGGCGCGATTAGAGCGATAATTAAAAAAGAGATCCGTATAATAGAGAACTATAAAAACTAGTGGTGTCGCGCTGTGACTATTGTCTAAAAGAACCAAAATTAGATTAAAATCGCATGTTAAAACGAAGCCAAGCACTAACTAGTAAAGAGAGTAGTAGAAAAGATTAGAGTAGGTACGCGTGTACTACGCGATGACCTCTATCTAATTAAGGTTAATAATATTAAAAAAACAGTAGTGCTAGATAAACATAATAAAGTTAGAGCGAGAGTAGCAGAGGCCTTTAGCAAGGAAAATAAAATAATAGTTATTAAAATAGCATAGCTAAGTAAGAAGGACGTTCTAAAAGCTTATAGCTTAATATTAGTATACCTTAACAAGGCTAGCGATGCGAAGAGACTTATTATAAAGGGCTTTTTTTACGCTAGAGGAGAATCTAGCATAATAAGCGTATTTAAATACTAACCGCGACTAGAGCAATGCTACAACTGCTAGGAGATTAGTTATAAGGCTTATTAATATAAAAATGCATAAAAGTGCGAAAGGTGCGCTAAAGAAGCCTACTATTATAAGAACTATAGTAAAGTAGTACTAAGGTGCATCCTATGCGAAAGTCTACATAAATTATTTAGTAGAAACTGCCAAAAGCTCTACCTATCTTAAAATAAGTAGAGTCTTCAGCATGTTCTAGCTAAACGTAAGAAAATAAGGAGAGGTACATAACAGCCTAATAAATAATAAAGAAATACAAGACGTAATAGTATTAGCTATTTAAGAACTATACGCATAGAGGATCTAAGGCTAGCTCCTAATAACCCTAATACAACACTATAAGTAAGTTAAGATAATACTATTAACCTAGCGAAAAGGGAGGTGGCTAATCTAAAGCATATTTTAGGTTAACAAAGAAGTAGATGCGGAGCAAGTATAGGTTAAGTCCTTAGATATAATAGCAGTAATTGTACGGCTTTATGAACGTTAACTCTTGGTGGTGTTAGTCTATATACCTGGAGGAAATCCAAGGGTGCTACGAGAATCATGCGACACCCTACGCAAGCTTATCTACGACGCTAGACAGAATGCTGGCATAGTAGTAGATGTACTACTGGCTAGGGACTTTAACTAACACGACCAGCTTTGGGGAGGAGAAGACGTAACAGTAGAGAGACAAGGCGAAGCAGACCTAATTATTAACCTAATAAACAAATTTGCACTTAGTAGCCTGCTCTAACGAGGCACGAAGACATGGCATGGCGGGGACTACGAGACAACTATCAACTTAGTTTTAGTATTAAAGGATCTGGCTAATACAGCGCTTAAATGCGCGATACACAAAACAGAATATAACTCTAACTACTAAATAATCTAAACGTTCTTTAATACTTTAGTTCTAATACTATAGCAGCAGGAGCGGCTTCTATTTAAAAACGCACCTTAGAAAGAAATAAATAATAAGATTACTAGGATACTTGGCTCTACCCTGGCAGAGGGCACAGTACAGTAAAGGACGGATAGACTAATAGTAGCAGTCTTAGAGGCAGTCCACGCACTAACACCTAGGGCTAAACTATTACCTTACACGAAAAGATGGTGGACCCAGGACCTAACGCAGCTACGCCGTATTTATACATACTAGAGGAACCGCGCCTAAGCCAAGAGGCGAGCAGGTGTAGCCAAGCCAGATCTAGAAAAAATAGCAAAAGGAGCGTTAAAATAGTACCACGATGCTATCTAGCAACAAAAGAAAAAGCACTAAAATAAGTTTCTAGCAGATAATAACAACATCTAGAAAGTAGCTAAATACCTAAAAGCTAGTAGTAAGGCGTTTAAGAAAATCCTATAGCTTAATAGAGCTGACAGGATAACTACGGCTGACCATAAGGAGTAAGCAAAGGAGTTATTAGCTACATTCTTTCCCCTACTTCTAAGTAATATAGAAGATAAAAGGCCTAAACTGCAAAAAGCTCTTATTAAGATACTAGATATTATACTTAAGGAGGTAGAAAGGTAGCTACACGCCGCGAAGCCTTAAAAGGCACTAGGAGATAATAGCCTGCTAGCTATAGTCTAGAAGTAGACCTAGCTAGTGGTTAAATACCACGTCTTATCGCTATTCTAAAAGTCGCTAGAGGAGGGAGTGCTACCTAGCTAATAGCGACACGCTAAGATTATCCTACTTAAAAAGTCTAGTAAGGAAGACTACATAATCGTAAAGGCCTAGAGGCTAATCTTACTCCTAGCGACGCTTAGGAAGCTCCTAGAGTTAGTAGTTATAGAAAGGATTTCGCACGTAGTAAAGGTACACGGCCTCCTCCCTACTAACTACTTTAGAGCTCGCAAATAATAATTAGCCAAATAAGCACTAGTTCTCTTATAAGAGTAGATCTATACCGCGTGGTAAGGTTAATAGATTGTTAGCCTAATTAGTTTTAACGTTAAAGGGGCGTATAATAGAGTCTGTAAAGAGAGACTGCTGCAGAGAATGAAAGCACGAGGCATACTAGAGAAGCTACTATAGTAGATAGAGGCGTTTTGCTCAGCACGCACTGCCACGATATAAGTTAACAGGCAGATCTCTAAGGTTCGAGACTTATTATAGGCTAGACTATCGCAAGGGTCTCCTCTTTTACTAATCCTGTTTCTCTTCTTTAATGCCGACCTGGTACAACGACGCATTAACAGCCACGGAGGAGCGATAGCTTTCGTCAACGACTTTACAGCATGGGTTTTGGGGCCCACGGCACAAAGCAACTAAGAAGGTATTAAAGCTATTATTAATAATGCCCTAGACTAGGAGAAAAAAAGTGGAGCGACGTTTAAAGCAGAAAAAATAGTAATTATCTATTTTACTCGTAAATTATACAAGAGTGCTACCGAACCGTTTACTATTAAAGAATAAACCGTACTACTAAAGGATTACGTTAAAATACTTAGAGTTCTTATAGACGCTAAATTAAAGTATTAGAAGCACATCGCGAGAGCAGCTACTAAGGGCCTAGAAGTAGTAATAGAGCTTAAATAGCTTAGAGGCCTTTCCCTTGCTACGGCACGATAACTCTTTATAGTAATAGTTACCCTAACGGTGGACTATGCCTCTAATGTCTAGATACACGCCTTTAAAGACAAACTTATAAGACCTATTAATAAGGTCTAAAGAATTAGAGCGCAAGCGATTGTAGGGACGTTTACTATAGTAGTAATAAGTGTAGCGAAAGCCAAAGCACACATCTCTAGCGCGCAGGAACGGTTCTAGAAACAGGCAACTAAGCTATAGACGGATATTTATACGCTACCTAAGAGCAACCCCCTTTGAAGGAACATATCCTAGATGCGAAAATTTAGGAGATAACACTGCTTACTACTCTACTAAGTAGCGGAAGCGCTTAAGGGCATTATAATAGAAGAACTAGAAACTATTAATCCATGCCTACTAGCGCCATGGGAGAAAAGAGTATAGACGATTACTAAGGACGCAGCACTAAGCCTTAACTTAGACTAGGTGGTACGCATCGCCGTAAGTAGCTTGTTACGAAATAGTGTAGTAGGAATAGGCGGAGCAATTAAAATCTATAATAATAAAACTCTTGTCCTCTCTACTACACTGGGCAAGAGGGAAGAGCAGAACCCGTACGTAGGGGAGTTAGTAGTAATAGTAAAAACTATAGATATGCTACTAAAGCTTAGGTTCTGTAATATTGCACTAGTAATAAGAAACAAAGCTATCGTACTTACACTAAGAAGACCGCACTAATAATTAAGACAGAGATATATTAGTAGCATCTACAGATCAATTACAGTATTAGAAAGAGAGGGGAATACGATATCGTTCCTATAGCTCCCAATAAGCGAAGAATACGAACTTGCAACACTCGCCAAAAGGAAGGCAAAGGAAGCCACAAGACTAGGCGCTATACCACAGGCACCGCTCCCTAGGATGCGATTAACAACACTTAACATTGTAAGAAAACTTGGCACTGCCAAAAGGCTACTAGAAAGGGTTAGGAAATACTCTAAAATAATTAATACAGCACTACTAGGAAAGCATACGCGGCAACTTTATAACTAACTACTATAAAAAGAAGCTAGCATACTTGCCTAACTTAGAACAGGCATGGCAAGGTTAAACGCATATTTATACTAAATTAGAGCCTCTATAATAGATTAGTGCGAGTGCAGACAAGCGCGAGAGACAGTAGAACACTTTCTCTTCTAATGCAGAAGATGGATAACGCAGAGGACGGAGATGTTATAATGTACACAAATAAACAGAAGCAACATGTCTTTCTACCTAGGTGAAAAGGCCCCTACGGATGACGAGAAATGGGCTCTAAATATGGACGCGGTCTAAGCAACAATATAGTTCGTAATTACTACAGGTCGCCTTAACGCAAACTAATAGTAGATAAATAAAGATTCCTAACCACCTTATATAATTAACCCACCCTACACATTACCTTATAGCATAGAAGCAGGCGCCGCTTCACTTGCTAAAGATAAGACGTTAAACACTTAGAGAATGCACTCTAAGCTAGTCTACGATTAACACTACTAACCCACGAGAAATTAGAGAGAAAGGGCAAGCAGAGAAGGACGGAAGCGTAAAGGGATTAAATATAGGCTAAATAAGATTAGAACCTGCTAGAGGAAGTAGAATAATATAGATGTAAGGGCTAAATAAGGCTAAGATTACTGGAGGAAGTGAAATAGTAAATTAGCGTTAGTAGCCCTTTTGGCTTAGCCGCCGGGCGTTAATGAAGTGTGTGTGTGTAGCCCAATCTACATGTGTAAGTCGCTTCCAGGGTCGATGATTGCCTCGCGCAAATATCTCGATCGGTTACAACTCTATAGCAGGTTAGAGATGTACGATAGCGAGGTAATCGACGAGAACAGCCAGGAGTAATACGAGCACTGGGCGCGTCGATGCGGGTTTTTAACGGAACGAAACGACTGTGAGCACTAGCACACATATATTTGCCATTAAGCATACGGTCGTCTTGTCGAAATTAGTGCCTAAGAGGGTTTGGGAAAGAGACTGGGACAGAGAGATGAAGTGGAGAGAATAGGTACTGTGAATCAAGAATTGACAGATCTGTAGTTCAAATGTTGCTCGGGCAGTACCTCCAGCATCTGGAGAGGTCAAAGGGACCACTAGATGAATACTGGCTGCAAGAAGGCTGTTTCCATTACGATAGAAGAAGAACAAAAGGTTAGTAGTATAGTTGGTCAAATTGATAACGAAGGAGAGGTTTACTACCGGGCGTGGGAGTCCTCTAATGGGCGAAATTGTTGTGTATTTTTGAAACATAGTTATGCTTTGTATGACTGATGATTTTGTGGATCTTGTGGGCAGGCAGGCATAAGAGGACAACAAGCTGTATTGCTATCTGCAGAGAAGTGTGTGTGGAGTGAGGAGTCTGTTGAGAGGAGAGAGAGCGCGGGCGAGAGTTTGTTGAGTCAGTAGTCCGTGCACTTAGGTGGTGCCTTCCACACACACCACCTCTGACGTCAGTCACGTGGCTACAGATTTTGACGCTGAAGAGGTATCTCAAATCCAAAATAACGCAGATCTGGTCCCCCTAGCTATAACAACGCAAAGTTTGTAGTAGCAGTATATTGGAAAGTTATATTATAACTAAAGCCTTATTAAAAGAAGTAGTAGAGCTTAGTAGAGCTTTATTAATTAAGTATTAGTAAATATCAATTTAGAGTAGAAAAGTAATAATTTAAAACTAACTATTAACTCTAATTATAACCTAAAAACTGGGAAGATAATCAAACAGTATATATTTATTTTAAAATAGGAAAAATAGCCTCCATTTATTCTTCTATCCTAGTTATTATTTGTAAAGACAATAATTGTGGTGACTTCACCTCGGCGCAATATATATATGTTGGGGTATTTTGTTTAAGATGAAGGAAATAGCCGGTGTGGCATAACACAAAGAAATCCTTCACTGCGGCCTCCCATAAAGCACCACAGACCCTTTGTCGAGACTATAATTATCTCTTTCTCTTCATAAGTATATATGGCATTCATCTGTTCCGCATCGCATGGCTACAACACCGAGTCATTACCATATCCAGAATAAAAACATACCATTTTACGAGAAGCACGACCATTTTCAATGTCGCAGCCAACAGAAGAAACAGAACCTGCCACTTACACCCCAGTAATAGACTTCTATGTCTCAGAGGAACTCAAAGAATCTCAGCGTTATTTCTATATCTTGATGATCAAAGCATGGCGCCACTTCACCGCAACCAGAAATGCCCAAAGACTGTTAACCGACATGAAACCACTAACTATCGGGTTCGATGTAATGTTCAAAGATATCGAAGGAATGAAAATAATAGTAGAGCCCCACCTTTCCTGCGTTTAAAAAAATGCGCGGATGATTTAGAGAAGTGCGATGATGATGATGATACTACGAGCACAGCCGTGCACATATTCTTCACTCAGCTTGCTATCAACTTATTCGAGGCAGCTCGAGAACGCATAGAAAGCTATATCGACACAGCGAGAGCGTGGAGGGAGAATATACTGAGTGCAATTGCCGCAGACGGAAGTATAATGAAATTGTGGCCGATCTGGCAGTATACGGAATATCTTCGAGGGAAAAAGGATCTATTGCACGACTTTTGGAAGAAGTGCTGCCCTTTCGATGAATTGGATTAACGGGATTTTGCAGGAAGCCATCACTTGGTTTAATTGCAGTTGTCCGTAACGTAAGGGTAGGTATTTTGATTGTGGGTGGGCGACAGCTGTTGTTAAATAGTCCATATTATGATCATACCTTTCAACAAATTAAATATTGTTGCGTAATAAATGTTATCTAGGTCAGTTACTCCTGAAACTCACCTCCATAGTCTCTATTGCTCGTTTGTGCTTTCTACGGTCTGACCACGCCGAGACGTGACACATACACCCTCAGAGAGTGAAATACGCATAAAAGGCCATCTCACGTCACACCGGACAACCTCCGATTCCCGTCCATAACATTCCTACTAACTCACGTGATCTTCAGCTCATGCGGGCAATCACACATGTCACATCACAACGCGTCACCAGCCCGCTCCGGCATCCTCATCCTACAATCCTCCTATAGCGGCATAGCCCCTAGCCATAACTGAGCACGCCTAAGCCCACATCCCGCATGAACACTTTCTCGCATCTCGCCTACGACTGCCGCTGTCCGCATACAGGCACTCGTGCCTCGTCGATTCGGCAGTGCCCAAAAAATAAAAAAGATACGATGCGTGCAGTTCTTCAACGGCATTCCCTGCGCTCATGAGCCGCTTTCGCTTTCATTTCACTTCGGTAGACGTGTTTAGGCAATGAGGTGTGGAGTAGGGTTGCAGCGCGGATGTACGAACGGTGTAGGAAGGTGCCTGCCGCTTGACAGGCTCACTTCCATCTAGCTGTGTTCTGCAAGGCCTAGTGTACAATTACGCTTACAACAGCTGGGGGCCTTTTCTTGTCTAGGTTATCGTGATCCTACTCCTACTCGCGTGCACAATCCTTTCGCTCACCGCCGAAGAACATCCTACAGTCACCTCACTCATGACCCTTCACACCGCAAAAGCTCAAAAGGCTCAAATGATGCGGACCTGCGTACCTAAGCAACCGCGCCGCAGCCCAGATCGCATCGACCACCGAACCTGCCCTGTGCATCACCAACTGTGCCGCATTACACATCCGACACCCGACATCGCACATCCGACGTCTCTCACCACGCCGCATTGTGCCGCGTAAGCGCCCAACCGCTCCCGGCGCCCTCCAATATCGATCACGTCTCCATCGCCAACATGCCAAAATCCCCATTACAGGTACATGTGAGACAGACAACCGCGTACGTCCACTCCCGCGCTTACAACGTCGTTCCCGCAGCGCTGCCGCGGCACATCGATACTTTCAACGTCACTCTCCCGCGCGCCACCGCAGTGATGCGAATCCGAGCCCCTATTCAGCGGTGAGATGGGACTGACTAGGATCTGTACTCCGTATCTGACTCTTGAGACGCATGCATGGGAGGCATTATCCGAAATTTGGACTCGGGCTCACCGCTGCGCTTCGGCATTGATATGTCTTCGGTATGTCGAGCGCTCGTGGACGGAGGATATGCCACGTGCGGCGTAAGCTTAGAAGGTGTTTCGGTGGCCCTTTTCGGACGACGGGCAGAGGAAGCGACGACTAGGGTACAGCAGAGCTCTGCGAATGGAATCGCGGTGCTTACTCACAGGACCTTCCAGAAGGTGACTGCATTCCTTCCATCGTTACCAACGCCAATAATTTCAACCTATCATGCGACCGTAGGGCAGATCCCAAAATGCCCCATTGGCCGCCTCCTCGAGAAAAACCCGTTGGATCTCCACGCCTGCTCGCACACATTAACCAATAGCAAAACCGCTGTTCGCGCTCCCCACAGCATAGTTGCCTACCAAAAAAAGTCTTAGATATCGATACCTTGGCGAACGAGAATGGTAGATGTCGCAGTCTCTTTCCAGTTTTTCTCTCTCACCGATTACGATGCCTCCCCCCACACAACAGCATCCCCTACCTCAGCAAATAATACAGCAAAGCGCCCGGCCCTGCGCCGCAACAAGATCGTAACGAGGAACACCCGTGGGAGATGCGTGCCTGCCTCACCGATCATCTCCACAATACATCGTCCGCCACGCCGTATACAGGTAAGTGTACGTGTACGCGGCAACCGCGTCGCAAAGAGATCGGATATAGCTGTGGGGGGCGGCAGCCCGCATGGTGGTTCATCTCATCTGTCATCGGATACGTATCGATCAAGATGGGCATCTGCCTACGCCGCATTGCTTTCGCATCGAACTGAATCTACATGGCGTTTTTTATCGGAGCCGCAGATGGGGCCTGGCACACCGTTTACCACCCCCTTTTCTCGCGGGTACACCTCGGGCATACCGTTCATCTCATCTGGCATCGGATGGCTACGTATCAAGATGGGCATCTACGCCGCTGGGGCATTTCCCATCGAATGGA
This sequence comes from Bimuria novae-zelandiae CBS 107.79, assembly GCA_010015655.1. Classification (NCBI taxonomy): domain Eukaryota; kingdom Fungi; phylum Ascomycota; class Dothideomycetes; order Pleosporales; family Didymosphaeriaceae; genus Bimuria; species Bimuria novae-zelandiae. The sequence continues at coordinate 622,111 of ML976674.1, read as the reverse complement.
GGCGTTCCGATCTGATGGGCATCTTTACCTACGCTGCATCGCCTTTGGGTCGGACTAAATCTGGGGCTTTTTCCATCGGATCCGCAGAGGGAGGAGCCTGGCACACCGTTTCCCTCCCGTTCTTCTCTCTCCCCTCCCCTGTCCCGTTTATGGCATCTTCCGTCCACGCCGCGGCCCAGAGCATGTGCGTTGACGAAGCCAACTCCTGCCCCCAGGCTCGAAGCCACCCTATTTCCAGCGTACACACGCGGTAGTCGTCATCACATTTGTAGGTAGGCGAGAGCAGGCCTACGCCGCGGGACCCATATGCCTAACATTCACTCATCAGTAGGTTAGGCAAAGCAGACCAGGCCAGACCAGCACGGCTCTGTATCATATCGTGCCAAGCAACCCGCAATCCCTTACCTCTCCTACTTTCAGCGTAGACGTTCGACAGTGGGGCTGCGACGCAAGCCGGGATTCCTAATCGAGCTCATCGGTAGCTCACAATAGACACACGATAGTTATTTCAGGCTTTTCCTTTCATCGTCACCAACGACGCTAATACCATGCTCTCCATCCTACCCTGTACAGATATAAACAGTGCGAGCTCTCGTTGGGACTGCTATACTACCCGCCCTCCCAAGAACCCCCAAAAGTAAATATAGCACTAGTTGTGAGGAGCGGATAGAACTAGCCGTGAATGACCGCTTTCGTGTATAAGCGCACCTGCGCCTGCGCCTGCGCTGCGTCTATCCCGCGAAAATAGCGCAGATCCGATTTTTCTATTGGACGGGGGAGGTACGGGATAATGAGCTAATGGTATGCATGGGCCATCTCGTCTGGGGCCGTGTGATAGCGCATAGACAATTTCGTGGGGCAACCCTTCAAATGATGTACCGTATAGGCAAAAACGCTGAATTCTCTCACTATTGATTATTTGTAAAGTATGTATATGTATAAACGAAGTAACACCCCCACTGGTCGTTAGAGTAAATCAAAGAACAGAGCAGAAGCAGAACTAAACGCGCCCTGTGCAACAGGCAGTTAAAATATAGATAGGGCAAATAGGCATACAGTACAGCAGCGTGACAGAGCCAAAAAGTGCATCCTCCAACCGAGTTTCGTTTTCCTGTACAATAAAAGAGCCGTAGACCGCCAAGATGCTAAAGAGAGACGTAAAATGCGAGAGCAGTGATGCCGAAGCCGAAGCCGCAATGATGATGATGCTGTTGATGTTTGATGTAGACTTGCTTCCCCAGCGCCGTGCGAGTGCGTTATGCAAATTGTTGATTGAGAAAAGACGTGTAGACAAGACGAGACCGTGTGATGATAATGAGAATAGATTAGTGAGATTGGAAAGCCACTAGTGCCGCCGCCGTAATGGCCCGGGGTATCATGCGCTGATCGTTCCTCCATGTGATCATTTCTCGTGTATTCCAGTGGACTGACAATGTGTGTGTATGGTGAAAGAAGGGACGTATCTAGTAGCCGAAGCTTGGGCTCGAGTTGTATTTAGCGTCGGTGACATAGTATGTGGACGACTGTGCCTGCGGAGCGCCCGCATAGGCAGGCTGGCTATATGGCTGCATAACCATCGGGGCCGAAGTACGTCGGTAACCATTATGTTGTGGGATTGAACCTTGGCCGCTGTAGTCAACCACTGGTGCCTGAGACATCGGATACTGAGCTTGTGGGGCAGTCTCTTGGGGCGTCGTAGGGTATTGCACTGCGGGTGGTGGAGCGTAGTGCTGCGGAGTCGGTGCTTGCTGTGGTGCAGCATACTGTGCAGGCTGTTGCGTGTGCGGTGAGTACTGATGAGCGGTAGTCGCCGGGGGAGTGTAGCGTTGCCCCGGGCCTTGCTGAGCCGAAAGATGCTGCGATGAAGCTGCCTGAGTGTACTGCTGAGTCGCTACTGGCATTTGAGGCGAATAGTGCTGCGGGGAGTGTTGCTGCACCGGATAATGTGAGGCATTCGACGGAGCCATGTACTGAGACGCGTTTGTCGGAGGCGTTGAATAAGGATGAGCGGCTTGGGGTGAATAGTATTGAGATGACTGGGCGCCGCTCCAGTTCTGCGGAATCGTGAGGTAGATTTGTGGCGGGATTCCAGCTTGAGGGTGCGTAACAGGCATGTGGGTCGGGTACTGCGGTTGCTCCTTGTTCTCCTCGTCCTCGAGGCTGACCTTCCAGCCAGTGAGCAGCTCCGGCCTAGGCTGGATGTCGCGCAGATTTGGATCCTCACACGGACGCTTCAGCTTGCCACTGACAACATCTTCGAGCGTATAGTACGAGATGATGTGATGGTTGGTTCCCTGGTACTTGACCGAGATAGTCTTCTTCATCAGCCCGCCTTCCTTGAATTCGTAGCTGTCGATCAGAGAGCCGCAGAAGCGTCGTTGTTGATCCGGGGTAAGCGTCTGAGCGAAATTGGCGTACACCTTCTCCGGCGCGTCCACTGGCGTAATGTCGCCGGGCATGGCACCTGGGAAGACTGGATGATCGTACTCGTCCTCCGAGTTGTTCACATTCTCGCCTGCTTTCGTGACTGTGGGACTGGCGCTCTCCTTACGCTTACGCTTGCCGCCACAGGAGGGGTTCAATGCGGACCGCTTCTCCTCGGGCTTCAGGGCCCGAGTAAGCTGGCGGTAGATGAGACAATTGTTCATGACCCTGCTTGGAGACCAGTGCACGGCGTCGGTCCAACGCCTGATACCGGAGGCATTCTCTTCGTACACAAGAACAGTACCAGAAGTGAGCATCTCTGCGCGTTCCTTGTCGTGTGGTCGACGGCTGATGTGGCCAAGGCGTCCTTGCAATGCAGCTTCCACGATGGTCATGGCGTCCTTGGTAGTATCGAGGAAACCGTGCCATGTAGGCTTGAAAGCCGGCTGAGCTTTCACCGAGGCGCCTGTGAGTAGATGCCTCTGGGGTGGGGTGGACCTTCCTGCAGGGACGACATGGGAATTCGCGATCGAGTGATGGCGAGGAACGGGCACTGTCGGCTGTTGCGCACTGATATGGGCGTAGACGGAGTGATCGAAGATGGGTGTATACGTGTTGGACTGGGTGGTTGCAGGCTGAAGCCATTGCCAGTCATCCGTGTCGGCGTATCCTTCCATCTTCTGGGCTCCGCCAAGCGGCATGTCATGCCCGAATGAGGGCATTGCCAACGTAGGCGCTCTTATACTCTGCAACATGGGGAATACAAAGCGATGGTTAAAATGACGAAACGAAGCTCGTTTTGGATGAGATCCAACTCAATGGTCCAAGCCGCACTAGGTCCTTTGATGCGATGCCTGGGCGCACAATGACGCTGGAGGCGGGTCGCGATTGCTGTCGGCGTCCCAGGGCTTCAAAGGAGGAAGGAGCGTCTTTCCACGTCGGGAAAGTACTCTACACTGTTGCAGCGAAATTAATGAGAAGAACCGGAAAAGGCTTCCAGATCAATAGGGAAGTTGCGTGAACGCTGCGAGTCGCTAGAAGGTCAGATTGCAGCCCTGTCACGTGCAAAGAGGCCGTGGGTGACTTACAGAACGGAGGAGGTGAAGAAATAAAGTTCAGCCAATATTACTTCTTCCGATGGGTTCGGGGAGTGGCAGGTCGTGTAGCACGTTGCCTGGACGCCGTTGGCGAAGATTGCGGGAACAGACGCGGGGCTGCTGCGGGTGGGCGAGGAGCGTTGGTTCGTTCCCCCACAGGTCACGGGCTTAGTAAGAAAGGATGCGTGGGTTGAGGTCGATGGTGGACTGCAGGTCGACGAGCACTGCGGGCGTGATGCAGATGAAGATGCAGATGCGAAGGCGTCTGGGGGCGGCAATCGTGCTGGCGTGGAGGAGGCTTCGTGGTGGTGAAGGCACAGGTACGACTGCTGGAGTGCAGATGCCGGATATCAATGGATCGAAGGTCGCTCTTGAGGTACCAGGGGCGAGGCACAGTGATATGTGCGGTGCTATGGTTAGGAGGGCGAATTACGCCGCCACCAAGGAGTCCCTGGACGGAGCTGGTTCGGCGCCCTGGTGAATAGTAAGGGTGGCGGGGAATAGCAGAGTGGACGGCGGCATCAGTTCGCAGTCGCAACTAGCATGGGCCTGTCTCTGCAAGCTCGAGGCAATGAAGCGAAGTGTGCAACGGACGGTGCTGGAGTGGTCGGAGAATATACGGGTCCAGTGAGCGTGGCCAGTTTGACGATGGATGCGGCAGGTCAAGCGCGAGGGGCATGCAGGAGGAGGAGTAGAAGTTGCAGGTCTGGCAGCACGACAATGTGGTGAGGTGCTGGGGGATAACTGTGCAGCTTTCTCTGCTTGCACTGCTTGCATGACACACTGCGCCGTCTGGCGTTCTGGAGGCCATTCCGCACTGGGACTTGGGCCCTTGGATGGGACGGGGGGAGGTTCGTAGCGTCACGGCGGGCCCGTGTTGGCCGCTCTGCTGCTGTTCCTCTCTCTCCAGCGTCGCATAGCCCTGCTGGGGATGTTCGCCGCCAGCCCCGTCTGCCCGCACGCGTTCTGGCCCTGAGGCAGATCAACACCAGCGCCCCTGCGCGCACTGACTAGCCGTGATCCCTGAGCGACCGCGCCGCCAGATTCACGTTCCTGGACGGCCTGCTGCTAGACGGCCACCAGCCCAGCGCCCGGACCGCGCACGACACTGACACTGCGCAGCCGGCGGCCTGCCTGCTCCCAAGGTCGGCTGGCCGGGCGGAGAGTGTCATCAGTGAGTGCGAGAGTGAGTGACGCCAAGCAGCTGCCCGCACTGCACGCACTCACTCTGCACCCACCGAGCCTGCACGCACTGCACCCACCGAGCCTGCACGCACTGCACACACTGAGCCTGCACGCACTGCACACACTGAGCCTGCACGCACTGCACACACTGAGCCTGCA